>PVJL010002597.1:32004-189357 GCA_004026885.1 Lyroderma lyra | reverse complement strand
AAGAGCTGGTTCTTTGAGAAAGTCAACAAAATTGACAAACCCCTGGCGAGACTAATCAAAGGACGAAAGGAAAGGACACAAATATCCAAAATTAGAAATGAAAGGGGAGAAATTACCACTGATACCACAGAAATACAAAGGATTATAAGAAAATATTATGAAGAACTTTATGCCACTAAATTTAACAACCTAGAAGAAATGGACAAGTTTCTAAAACTTATAGCCTACCTAGATTGAACCAAGAAGAACTGGATAATCTAAATAGACCAATTGATAGTGAAGAGATTAAAACGACTATCCATAATCTCCCTAAAGTCAAAAGCCCTGGACCAGATGGTTTCACCAATGAGTTTTACCAAGCATTCAAAGAAGAATTAACACTTATCCTCCTCAGACTCTTCCAAAAATTTGAAGAGGAAACAATACTTCCTAACTCATTCTATGAGGCCAACATTACTCTAATACCAAAGCCTGGCAAAGACAACACAAAGAAAGAAAACTATAGACCAATATCTCTGATGAACACAGATGCAAAAATTCTAAACAAAATATTAGCAAACAGAACACAACAATGCATCAAAAAGATCATATATCAAGATCAAGTGGGATTCATCCCAGGAGCACAAGGATGGTTCATACTGGAAGTTCTAGCCACAGCAATCAGGCAAGAGAAAGGAATCAAAGGTATCCAAATTGGGAAAGAAGAGGTCAAATTGTCACTATTTGCAGATGACATGATCCTTTATATAAAAAATTCCAAAGATTCCACCAGGAAAATATTAGAAACAATAAACAAATATAGTAAAGTCGCAGTATACAAAATCAATGTAAAAAAATCAACAGCATTCCTATATACAAACAATGAATCCACAGAAAAAGAAATGAGGGAGTCAATTCCTTTTGCTATCACAATAAAAAGAATGAAATACCTGGGAATTAACATAATGAAGAATGTGACAGACTTATACATGGAAAACTTTAAGACACTTTTGAAAGAAATTGGAACAGATTTTAAGAGGTGGAAAAATATCCCCTGTTCATGGATAGGCCATTGTTAAAATGGCCATTCTGCCTAAAGCAATCTACAGATTTAACGCAATATCCATCAAAATCCCACAATTATACTTTCATGAAATAGATAAAAGAATTAGTACATTTATATGGAACCATAAAAGACCTCAAATTGCCAAAGCAATACTACATAAAAAGAATAAGACTGGTGGCATTACATTCCCTGACTTCAATTTATATACAAAGCATCAATAGTCAAAACCTTGGTATTGGCAGAAAAACAGAAATATAGACCAATGGAATAGAACTGAAAACCCAGAAATAAACCCACAAATATATGGACAAATAATTTTTGATAAAGGAACGAAAAGCATACAATGGGGAAAAGACAGCCTCTTTAGTAGGTGGTGCTGGGAAAACTGGAAAAACATATGCAAAAGAATGAACCTGAGCTATGAACTCTCTCCATATACAAAAGTTAACTCGAAATGGATTAAAGACCTTCATATTAGACCTGCAACAATAAACTGAATAGAAGAAAACATTGGTACTAAACTTATAGACCTAGAACTCAAGGAAGACTTCATGAACCTGACCTCAAAGGCAAGAGAACTAAAAGAAAAAATAAATGAATGGGATTATATCAAACTTAAAAGCTTTTGCAAGCAAAAGAAACAATCAACAAGGCAAAGAGACAGCCAACTGAATGGGAGAAAATATTTGCTAATAACGCATCAGATAAGGGTCTAATATCTAAAATATATAAAGAACTAATAAGACTTAACAACAACAACAACAAAACAACCCAATTAAAAAGTGGGCAGAAGAACTAAACAGACACTTCTCCTACGAAGAAATACAAATGGCCAGCAGACATATGAAAAAATGCTCATCCTCATTAGCTATCAGGGAAATGCAAATCAAAACCACAATGAGATACCACCTCATACCTGTGAGAATGGCTATTATCAATAAGACAAGGAATAACAAGTGCTGGAGAGGATGTGGAGAAACTCTGGTACACTGCTGGTGGGAGTGCAAACTGGTACAACCACTGTGGAAGGCAGTGTGGAGTTTCCTCAGAAAATTGGGAATGGAGCTACCATTTGACCCAGCAACCCCCCTTCCGGGGATCTACCCAAAAAACTTGAAAACCTTTGTCCACAAAGACGTATGTACCCCAATGTTCATTGCAGCACTGTTCACAGTGGCCAAAACATGGAAACCACCAAAATGCCCTGCGACAGATGACTGGATAAAGAAGCTGTGGTACATATACACAATGGAATGTTACTCAGCTATAAAAAAGATGAAATACTGCCATTTGCAACAAAATGGATGGACCTGGAGATCATCATGCTAAGTGAAATAAGCCAGACAGAAAAAACAAAGAACTGTGTGACTTCACTCATATGCAAAATATAAAACTAAAACCAACAAACAGAAAAGAAATGAACAAACAAACAAACAACCCATGGACACAATCAATAGTTCAATGTTTATTTGGGAACGAGTGGGTTAGGGAGGGGAGAAAAGGGGAGGGGGTGGGAGAGGAGGGGGGGAAGCTAAATATAAGGTGATGGAAAGAGAAGTCACATTAGGTGGTGAACTTATTATACAACAAGTTGACAATGCACTGTAGAACTGTATGCCTGAAACCTATGTAATCCTTGATAACAGATGTCACCCCAATAAGTCTAACAATAAAAATGAATTTAAAAAAAATAAATAATAGTCAGATTTCAAACCTTGACATTATTTAGTATGGTGTCCAACCATACTAATTAAGATTTAAAATCATCTAATCACATTTTTACTCAAAAAGTTAATTATAAAAAATTTTGTGGATTCACCTGAGATACTGGCTTATGAAAATATTGCTGAGTTGGCCTCACTACTGTGAAATGTAAGACATAGGAAACTCAAACAAATGTGTGAAATAAAAGCAGTTTCAGTTATTAATGGATTTATTAAAATGGAATATATTTAAATAACTAACATTGTTAATAGGTTTTAAACAGAAACAAAAATCATGCACTGAAGTTTTCTGTAATTTGGTAGGCATTGCTATTTATTTGTTTGCTATTTACAGCATGTTTGTATTATAGCTGAAATGAACAGAATGGAACTCATGTGCAATGCAAGACAACAAATTTTGTATTTTAATACTACCACAATTGCACTTTTTGCCTTTGCTATATTTTCCTTGACTTTTATTTTCTTTCCGTGCACAGCAACTTCTTAATTAACATTTTAGATGAGAACATCAAAAACAGGGAGATGACAGACTGCTACTATTCTTGGTCTTGCTGACACTTTTCCCCATGGCATAATGACAGTCATAGCTACAAGTCATTGCAAGAAATCTGCCTGAAATTAGTATTAAGGTTGAATCAAAAAAAGCTTCCATTTTTTTTTAAAAGCAGTTGCATTGTACTGAGCAGTACCTAACTGAAACTGAAAGCTATTCCAAAGAGTGGGCTATGTGGGTACTTCTTTTGAAAGCCACAGCCAGTATGCAATGGGAAGACCACAACCAAACTGTGCATTCCTTGATACACATTTATTGAGACTCTATATTAATGGTGTTGAGAAGAATACAAAGAAGTATAGAAAGTGGTCTCTGCCGACAAGAGTTTGGAATCTTATTGGGTTAAATACTGTAGTCCACTCCAGACTTTTGTGAAGGCTCAGCATTCTCCATGTTATTCACACCCAGCTGTACAAAACAGTATTACTTGAGTTGTGTTATAAGAAGAAGAACAACAACAAAAACAAAACAAAACAAAACAACAAAAAACAAAAAAGCCCAAACAAAAAGAAAAACCCAACCCTGACAAGTAGGTAGGTATTTATGCCGATTTCTTAAACAATAAAATCAGCCAAACTCAGTAAATATACATAAGGAGGGTGAGTGGGTGAGAGAAAACTCATTCCTTGAGAGCAGGTTTGGAGGCAGCCAGCATTAAGTAGTTGGTTTCCACCCTCTTCTCTTCACTTTGCCAGTGTAAATGGCCATGTTGGGTCATGCAGTGGTCGTGGCCTTGGGTCTTGAGATCTTGAGTGAACTCAGGGCCCAATGGATATTGCTGACTATTTCCTGTCAATTTAGAAGTGTGGGCCTGATGACGGCACAAAAGGTGGTGCTTTATAAAGAGGCAGATTGACATGGTTCATCTGAGTTCTCACCCTTGAAACTGGATTATTTTCTATTGCACTGCATGCTTGATGTGAGAGAGATTTTTTAACAGGAATCTTTTGTAACTTGCTTTAAGTATGCATCCACATTTTGTTTCCCCTCAAATAAAGTAATTATCAAATACATTTTTTTATCACAGACAAAGAGATTTTTTTGGTTTCTTTCCCTGCCCATGAATCTTGCTTGTTTGACTACCATGATAACACCCAACTTAATGTTTAGTGGAATTGAAGATAATGGCTCCACATCTAGCTTTTCCTAGTACTGAAATTTTCAGACTTTTTGAAATTCCATGTCCTTTTCAAAGATTTTAAAAATATTATGAGATGACAGCTAATTCTTTTTCTCTCTCCAAAGCCATCTTTGAGTCTAAAAAGAAGGTTCTATTGTCTGTTAGACATTTCAAGATGCCAAACCAGTTCAATTGATATTTTTGAGCAACCAATGGGGACATTACTGCCTGCCACATTCAGAAGAAGTCCAGAAGTATTAAATGTAGAGAATGCATCCATCAACACCAGCATGGGTTTAACTATCTATGAACAAGACCCTTCTTGTGCCGAAGCCCGCATAACTCACCAGAAAATTGTATTCTGGTACACATTCTCGTATACTGGAAAGAGAAGGAGATGGAGATGTTCCAATTCAGCTCAAGCTGCCTTTAACTCTGCTCCCCCACCTACCCTCCCACAGTTACTCCATCCCCTTTTCAAAGCCATCCTGATGTTTTTGCTGTATAACCTTTTCCCCTAACAGGCAATTTCCTTGTCGTCCCTTACAAAGACACACCCTGATTAAGGTCATCCTGATGATTTTGCTGTATCTTGTCTCTCATAAGATTTAGCATAAGGTTCTCTTAAAGGAGAGTAATACTGAGGAACTATGTCAATTAGAATAAACTGAGTCAACAAGCTAACCTCTGGTCTGCCTGGTAGTCTGAGCTTCTGTTTGAACCCTGATTACGTATTCTGTCCTCTGATCCACTTCTCACACTGGACTTTGGGATTCTTACTCTTTTATAATGTTTTTAGTGTCTTCTGGAGTGGGGATTTTTATTAGCCCTGTGACCCTCTTACCACAGGCAACTGCATACTTCACTATCTCCTGTGATAACACCCTCAGGGGATGCCAACCCTGATCACACCACATCTTAATTCTACCCCTTCTTAAATATTCAGTCTAGAGTTCACCTTCTCCATGAAGAGCTTCCCATCTATGTCAAACTACTTTAGAAAGCATTTGGTGTCTATTTCTTGGGAAACTGAAAGGATCTGGTATCAGAAAATGAAAAGTGAGGCTCCAAGCTAGTCAGAAAGCAAAGCCATCCATAATAATTGACTTCAAATCATAGAAACAGTTTTCAGCTTGTTGCTTACTTGAATGATGGCTCGGGGCTATTGAAAGTCATGTAAGACACAAAAAAGAGAATGGGAGAGTCAGTTACTAGAATGATAGTTTCCTAAGAAAGTCTGTGAAGTTTAATCTGTATGTCATTACTACTTCAATCTCAGTGATGTTTCATTGCAAATCATGTGACACATGTGACAAAGGCAAAGGTATATTGGAATATTTTAGTTAAGAAATTAAATGAGGGCATATTCACCCATTATTTGAAAGGTATTCTGGAATGATCGTGGTGACTTTGCAAAAGTTTTAGTGTTGATAGCATGTCACAAAAGACTGAGAGAAGTGGGAGGGGTGCATATTTTATCATCCTGTTTGGTGTCGGGGCATGACTCTTCTGAGAAAGTTTGCGAGAGATGGTTGGAGGAGTGTGAATTGGAAGCTACCCCAGGAAAAGAAAGCTGATGTATTACCTGGGACCAGTACAGGCTGCAGCTGGAGTCAATTCTGGTCATTGAAAAATATGACTGCCAACTATGTGCCTGACATTGTGATGATATCTGAACACAAGGCAGGTGTGGTATCTATCTTCACTGGACTTTTAATCTAGTTAGTGAAAATAGACCCAATCTGCAATCTGACAAAGGAGAAATTTTGTCCCTGACAAGAGGCTGTAATAGTGAAATTGGTCTTGTCATTCAGTGCAGACAAGAAGAAGGCACCCATCATCAGCATCACAATACAGAGGGGTGTGTCACACCCACCACCATCACCACAACTACTACCCCCATTGAGGTCCCAGTGTCACTTGACAGCTAAGGGACACTCTTGAGAAAATAAAATTTTATGAGATGTTATCAGGATTCTTCTCTCAACCTAATCATAAGAAAGTCTTGCTTGGAAAGATTGTTTTGCAAGTCAGCTACAGAGCAGAGCACAATGCTTATTTTGATACACATAGGATTACATGGGCTAAAATAATTACCTGTTTGACTAGCACAGGGCCTGGCACACAAAGGACACATGATAGCACTGCCATTTCCACTCAATTCTACCTAACTTTATTACAGATTTCTTTATTAATATTTACGGTAATTTAGGCAGGATGTGGGTGATCATACATAACAGTATAAAACTTATTTAAAGGCTGCTGATAATATGAAGGCAGGATAAAATCAGATGACATTCTCATTGGATAGTTCGAATAAGTAATGTTTAGAGAAGGCTTGACCTCCACTACATTTAGTATACTATTTAACAGCTTTTCACAAGCTGACCCTGACTTTGAAGGAATAGAATAAAAGTAACAGTACTCTAAATCTGGGGAACCCTAATGCAAGAAGAGGAATTCTGGCTCCGATGAGCAATGCCATCCTTACGATAATACTGGAAAAATCCAGATGGCCTGCTTTTGGATGGCAGACAGGGAGCAGATTCCAAGTATTTCAGATTTTAAGGTAATATGATCTGTGATGAGAGACTGTAAAGGAAAAAAAATAACTGATTTTAATGTTCCCTCATGCAAAGACATTTGTGTCGATGTGGCTGATGCTTGTGATCACAAAATATTTGCAAGGGGAGTCCAAGAGGAACACTGCAAGGGAAAAGTCCATGTTCTTGATTTGTCATCTACCTCCTAAGACATTCTATCCCATCTCTAACAGGGATAAGTTCTCTGTGCTAATAATGTATTTTGAGAAAACATGCATATACAGAAGTGGTATTATAAAGTTGTACACCTGAAGTTTATATACAGTGTTATTAACCAACATTGGCCAATAAATTAATTTTCTTAATGAAAAAAAATGTAAAGTGAATTTATTTTAAATTAAACTTGAAAATAATTTCATCTCAAACTGGGTAGTCATCAGAATACTGGTATCTATCAAGAAAGTATAAACTCTGCAGGGCATCTTTGAGATTCTTGGCATTCTGTGCCTGGGCTGATTGCTGTCTCCATTTTCTGCAGAATTCTTCCCTCTTCTCTGGCATCAGTATTTACTTTCTGACTATAGATAGCATCTCTCTTTGTTTTGAGAGCCTATTAAGGTTACAGTTTGAGGTTAAGGGGAGATTTGGCAGGCAGTGGGCCTGGCTCCCTATCTTCTTCTTTGCCTCCCTGGGGCCTGGTGGCAGTGGGGTGGCTCCCCAGGGCTCTTGCAGCAGCAGCTGTGGCTTTCAGAAATTTTTCTCCTGTCCTCTCTTCTTCACCTTCAGGGCACACATATTGATGGTTAATAATATTGTGTAATGGGTGGGAGGAGCTGAAGAGGATTGCTGCAGAGTTCTTATGTCCTTTCCCTCTTTCCTTCAGAGACCAGGAGCTAGTTGTAGGACAGACTTAAGAGCTGGATTAAAAATTGCCCACAGGCTACAGAGGAGTGATATGCCCTTCCTTTCCTGCAGAGAGTGGCAGACATTTGCTATCTATCTAAGGTGATGTTTTATTATCTAAGGTTATGGTTTCTCTTTTTGTTCCACGGCAACCTCCTAGGAGGGAAGACAAATTTTCCTGGGTGAGCCGAGGCCAGGAAACTGCATAGGACTCTGACTCCCGTGGCGAGTTTAGAAGAAACCATTGATCACTGCCTCCAACAGAACATTCCCTGATCTCTGAAGCTATGCATCTTCCTGTTCTGCCCTGCATGGTCCTCAGTCTTGTCTTCTCTCAGTCTCCCAGAATTATCTTCCACTATCCCTTTCAGAGAGATCCACCCAAGCCCTGCCCCCTACATCACCCATCAGTGATTATCGGTCTCCTCCCTGATGTTATCGTCTGCAGGAAATAAAAACACCATGTGTGTGAACATAAAATTCTGTCATTTATTTATGCTATACTGTTCAGGAAGGAAAAAGAAATCACAGCTCTCTCGTCATTTAAAATATTGGCACAACGTTTAAGCATTGGTGGCCTTAAATCAGCCTATTATTAACAGCCAGGAAATGCTTGCCCCAAGGTCTTCACTGAGATTATAAACGGTAAAAATTATAAAAATGGGGAAAAAATAAAGTAATTACCTCTTCAAGTGTTAAAAAGTTAAGTTGAATGGCCTGTTGCCATGGCGATGACTTCCTGTTTACTGTTCTGGTCTTCCCTAAGAGTTTGAGACCAATCACCAGTCAATGGGAAAACAACATTTAGCTTCCCATATTTCATTAACATTTGTCATAGTAAATCAATGCAGTCTATAATTTATCCGTCAGTAAAATTTGGTAAATTTTATCTTCACACGTATTAGTTTTTAATTTTTTATTCATTGTATGAAACTACTACCACGATCAAAGCATTACTTCAGATTTTGAGATGGGTGAACCCTATATTTAAAATATCCTGGAGTTCCCTGATGGTGTAGTGGCTTAAGGCTTTGTCGCCAGCGCTGTCAGCGCTGTGGCCTGGGTTCAATTCCCGGCCAGGGAACTATCCACGTATAAAATATCCTAGTTTCCATTTTTAAAAACCTAATACTATCTGTCTGTTGCAACAAATGGACTCCCGTGGTAGAAGACCTTCTTGTCTCCTCATAGTTTTTAAGGTCAGCTGTATTGTTATTGTCAACCAATTCAACAGCTGGAATACCCAATTTGGGGTGCAGTGAAGAAGGAAACTACTCAGTGCACACAGCTCAATTGTGATACAGCATTCTCTGGAACAGCTCAACAGGGTTACAGCTCAGTTATGAAACAGGATGGCTGTGGGTGAAGCCCTCTCAGGCTAGTAGCTCTGCTTTGCTCCGGTCTGTTCTGCTTTGGTCTGGTGAGATGTCTTCCCTGTTTGAGCTCCAGTGAGGAAAATGCAGTCTTCCGTTAAAAGGAAGTACAGTCTTAAGCCACAGAGGAGCTGACTTATACAAAGAGAAGTCCCACCCCTGTTCCCTGATTGGTCTGTCCTCATGCAAATGAGGACTCCAAATCCTGGCAGTTTGAATAGTCCAAAAAGTACTGTCCTGACTGATCAGAATGAAGCTACTCTGACTGGTTGGTGAAGATACTAATGAGCATAAAGCTGCACAGCTCCAATTGGACAAGAAAAGTCTCAGTCCTATTTGTTGAAATAGGATTCCAGCAATGCCTTTATAATAGTTGGCTTACACAGCAGGAACACAGTGCAGGCAGGGAATTAATTCAGTGTGGGAGGCAGGCAGTTCAGTGCAGGCTTCTCCCTGAAGTGTGGCTTGCATGAGAGACCCCTGTTTAAAAATGGCTTCTAGGCTCTGTTTATAAAATTTGAGCCCATTAGCCACCGGGAGCACCTCTGGTAGGTACCATTTTTCTTAGGACCCACATTGCCAATAGTAATATTACTGATAATGTTCACATTAACTATAGCAAGAACCAAAGCTGCTATTCCTCTTAACTACATAACCTGTTCATTGGGCTTTTGACTTGAAAGATTCAAGGATTCTAAAATAAACTACTTGTGCAGAATAATAAATAAAATAATTTGAAAACCAAGACATTTTTTGCCTAAATGTAAAAATAAAACTTAATACAAAGTTATCAAATGAGATAGAGCAACAGATGTGAGTAACAGAGTCTTAGAAGATGTGTTGACTTGTTAAAAATTTTAGGACCCATGAAAATATAAAGTATAGAGATAAAAAGAAAAATAATTCTATGTTTTCTTTTGAGCCTTGGGCTATTGATAGAAAGACAGCTTGAAATGGTTTGACCAAAGGCTTCAAAGTGTTCTTATCATACAATTGGCCTCAAACCACAGCTCCAGGAGCACCACCCTCTCTGTTGCTGCTTTCTGTGTCTTTCTTAAAGGCCCCATCTGTGCCTCTAACAGAGCCCCAAACTGCCATTTTACCCACTCTGCTTTCCTCCCATTCTTCTCCTTACTCAGTACTCCTGCTAGTCCCATTCCAGCGCTCTCTTTCCTGTCCCTCCCCTGCCAACCATCTGTCCTTCACAGCTGCCCCTCTGCAACACCTGTGGTTTCTACACACACCTCTTCCTGAAGGCACAAAATATTGGCCACAAAAGAAGCAGACAGCTCAAGGCAGGACATACAGTGTGCTTGAATATTGTCTCAAATAATTACATAAGATTTTGCTTTTTAAAAGAGTTTTAATTAGTAGTAGATATGGGATCAACATTAAAAATTAAAATTATGGGCTGTAATTTTAAAGTCCTACTAATTTTTGTCCACCCTAAGCATTCACACATTAAGGAGTTTCTACAGTTACTTGTGCACTTACTTTTTGTCTTTTGCCATAACTATATCTTGTAGGCAACAATCCTATTTTGACTTTTGTATCTTTTCCAGTTTCTACCACAGGGTTTGGATGGAATAGAAACTGGATATTAACTAATGAAAGAAATATTTAGGATCTAAACAGAATGAAAAAACATATACCAAAATTAACTTAAAATGGATCAAAGACCTAAATATGAGACTGGAAATAATAAATTACATGGAGAAAATATAGGTACTAAACTTATGGACCTTGGACTTAGAGAGGATTTTATGGGTATGACTTCAAAAGGCATGGAAGTAAAGGTAAAAATAAATGAATAAGACTATATCAAATTAAAAAGCTTCTGGACAACAAAAGAAACTATCAAAAAACAAATAAGCAACCAACCTAATAGGAGGAGATGGTTGCAAACAGCACCCCAGATAAAAGGCTAATATCCGAAATACATAACTAACTCATACAATTCAACAACAAACAGAAATAACAACAACTACAACAATCTAATTTTAAAAATGGGCAGAGGATTTGAACAGACACTTCTCCTAAGATGATATACAAATAGCCAACAGATATATAAACAAACGCTCAACTTCACAAGCTATTAGGGACATACAAACCGAAACCACACTGAGGTACCACTTCACACCTGTTAGAATGGCTATTACCAACAAGACAAGGAATAACAAGTGTTGAGAAGATATGGAGAAAAGGAACTCTCAAACACTACTGGTGGAAAGGCAAATTGGTACAGCCACTATGAGAAAAGCAAAGGAGGCTGGTTCCTCAAAAAAGTAAGAACAGAATTACCGTATTACCCAGCAATCTGTCTTCTGAATATCTACCAAAAAAAAAAACATAAAAACATTTATTTGTAAAGATATATGTATCCCTTTGTTCGTTGCAGCATCATTCACATTAGGCAAAACATAGAAACAAAGTATTCTTTGATTGATGACTGGATAAAGAAGATGTGGTACATTTATACAATGGAATATAACTCAGTCATAAGAAGATTGAAATACTGCCATTTGCAACAACATGGATGCATGTTGAGATTATCATGCTAAGCTAAATAAATCAGACAGAAAATATTGAGAACCATATGGCAATGGTTTAGTGGTTACCAGAGAAAGTGGGAGTGTATGGAAGAGAGTAAAGGGGGTCAAAAATAGAGTGATGAAGATTTGACTCTAGGTAGTAGACACACAATGCAATAGATAGATGATGTACTACAGAATTGTACACTTGAAGCCTATGTAATTTTATTAGCTAATGTCACCCCAATAAATTTAATTAAGAATATTTAAAAATTAGGTTTCATATTTTTAAATAAAACCTTTCATATTTAAAATATTATATTACTAACATATTTAAAATAAATATTTTATATGTTACTTTTCACTACATTTTATTCTCTTTGTATTAAGCTTCTTTAGCTTTGTGCTTATGAGTAGTTGGTGGGATTTTTATGAGTCATATTGAAGTTTTGTAGGTGCAAAAAAAGGTTTGCTATCTTTTCAATAGGTCTGAAAGGTTGTCTGAAAAGAATCTTAAACAAAGAGCAAAACTCATTTTGCTTTTGTTTTGGAAGAAACAGAATAAAGATTAGACAAAAGGGAACACAATGCTATTGAATATTGACTTACATTAGTGATGGGGCTGAGCTTTGACAGATATATTGGAACTTCTTTATTCAAATGAAGGTTCCCCATGTAGAGTTGTAGCATTTGGGGTCTGTGTATGTGTCAGGTATAGATATTTTTAAAAGTCATCCTTTGAAGCCACTGTTGAAAAATGCACAGAGTTCTGTTGTATGCATTCTAGAATAAAACCCATTCATTGTCAAGTTCCAATCCTACCTTTCTTAATGTGAAATAAATGTTTGCACTTTTATCATTATTGCTAATTATGGAGTGAAAGGCTTCCTCATCTTTGGTGAGCAGGTGAGGAAATCTTGATTTCTTCCCTCTGAGAAGGCCAGAAGAGAGAGCTAGAGTAAGTAGTACCCTATGGGATGACTTTGGCAGTATCTTTTAGATCAAAAGTCAATACTCTGTTGAGGTCAGAAGCTGAAATGGTGAAGAGGCATGATCAGATAGAGGGCACAAGCAAGCCAGAGACCTAGTCTTGGATATTGACACTAGCAGCTCCTGCCATTTTGAGAGTCTAAAAAATGCTCACATTGGTGCCCCAGGAATTCAAATTAAGAGTCATCATTCTATTTATTACTTCACATGATTGATTTTATTTCTATTTGCTTTTATTCTTTACCTTGGCCATGGCCAAACCTTTGGGGAAGCCTCAGTTTATATTATTTATCTGTCTTTAACAAGTTACATAAAAAGTATTGAAAAGTAATGAATTTCTGCCTCCTAAAAGAAGAAGCTGGAAGATTTTTATTGTGTTGCTCTGAAAAAGGAGGTGACACACAACATGCCTATCAGTCTGACACATGCCAAGCAATGATAGCTGGTGTTAACAGAAAGGTAGGACATGTCTGCCTCTAAAGAGGCAGATTACACAAGCAGCAGTATTTCATAAATGCTCATTTTCCGAGTCTCTAAGTTCTAAATGGTCGAGCACTCCCATTGAAGAGGAAAAAAAAAGATAAATGCATGTGTAAGGTAGTTATTTTTTTTCCTGTATATAGATTTAGCATTAGTCATCTGTTCTGATTCACACAGAAACTCTGGGGGTAACCAGGGGATAGATCTAAAATAAGGGTTGTTGAGTTTAATCTGACACATAGAATTTTTTAGTGGTGCCATTTGTGAGAGCTTCATCAGGCATGAGGCTATATGAATGAGGAAAGTGAGCCATGGAGATGTAAGATCAGAAACTGTTGTGACAACATGAGCATCCAGGTGATGTGATTTCTTTTGGAAGCTGAACCTCTTATTAAAAGAAAGTTATTGTTATAATTATCATCATCATCAAACTCTTAGGAAGCTCTTGCTAGGAAATCTTCTAACCCCAGGACAGGAACATAAGGAAAGGCTCTCAGCAAATTGGGTCAAGAGTCTTCCCAGGGTTACTCTGTGTGTTCGATCCTTCCACTGCCCTCCGGTCCCCTACCTAGTTGCTCTCTTTCCTTAGCAAATGGCTTAGCTCAGCATATCTAATAGATTTATATTGTGAGCCACAATCATATGCAATTTTAATTTTTTTAAATAAAAAATAAGAAACAAGTGATATTAACTGAATCTTATTTCTCAGTATATTCAAACTATTATCATTTCAACATATAATCAATATAAAAATTGAGATATTTTATTCTTTTTATTATACTAAGCCTTTGAGACCCAGTGTGTATTTTGCACTTTGAGCACATTTCCTTTTGAATTAATCAAGTTTCAAGTGCTCAATAACCATATATGGCTACTTATATTGGATGGTGCAGCTAAAACTACTCCGAGTGTCATTCTTGTGGGTGACTAATACGTTGTCTTTAGGACCTCAACCAGATTTTCCATCCCTGTGTCTGAACCTAGAATTTACCCTCCAATCAGTTCCCAGGGCTCTGAGCTGCAGGACTGATTAACAATACCTCTGGTCTCCACCTCTAGAGGACAGCTTTGAAAGGTGTCTTAATGAGCCCTCTAGTGACTGCTGTCAGAATGCACAGGATGGCAAAAATAACTCTTCAGAAACTTAAGAACAAAACTAAAAAGAAACCCATTAAAATACCATAACAGGAGCACTACATGCATCACATCTCTAAGCAACTCTTTCAGCCTTTGCCAAGAGCCCATGGACTTGCTCCAAGGAACAAGGCAGCTGCGCTTCATGGAGATCCCTTCATAGGCATTGTAGTATAGAACTCATTCTTTTTTGCAGAATTCAGCTGTCTAGGAAGCTGCTAAGCTGCATGTTCCTCTTTATTTGCCCACTCTCTCTCTCCTATGATGCTCAGGGCATAACCTATCCCACATCCATTTCACCCCTTTCTTCTACCTAAGGTAGCTCCTTGATAAAGCTGCCCAACCACAGAACTAGGAGCAGACCCAGTTTGCCTTGGGACAATTCCATGCCTCTTGCCATTGACTGATTGAAATGCCAGGAATGAGCTCACCAATACATGGAGCTCTGTGGGCCAAAGAAATTTGGGTCAATTAGATACTAGAAGCAGTATAATGAGAGTGTTTAGGCAAGAAATTTCCTCTCTTAAGACTGAACCACTGGAAGAAACTATTTTCCCCTGGACATTGTAGCATGCAGACGTGACGTCAGAAATTACTGTAGCTATTTCTGTGGCTACAAGGAAAGCTGCATGGACGAAGCCAACACACAAATAGGGCAACAGCCTGAGGATCTGTGTGGAAAGAGAGTTGGAGTCAGTGGGTTAAATGGATTCTGAAGCACACCTTTCTATATTTTCATATTCGTAATCACAGTTACATAGTCAATGCATTTCTAAATGTTTAAGCAGTCTGTGCTGGTTGTCTGTGACTTGTAGTTAGTGGGAATCTCCCTGACTGAAAAAGGCACACAAATTGAATTGTAGAAACATCCATGCATAATCTATAGCTCCTAACAGCAGGTGGGCAAATGAAACTTCCTGAAATTATTTGCATACACTCACACACACACACACACACACACACACACACACACACACAAAGAAAGAGAGAGAGAGAGAAACAGATTAACATTCCATGCGCCCAGAGTTAGGATTGAATTGTTGGATATATGCCAAATTGGACAACCTAATAACGTGGACAACTTAATAAGTATCTGCTGACTTACCCTAAGACAGGGACACAGATTTAATCTGACATTTATGTGTTTGTTCGTTTGTTTATTTATGTATAGTTGGTATACAACATTATTAGTTTCAGGTATACAGAATAGTTATTCAACATTGATATACCTTCCAAAGTGATCACCACCATAGGTCTAGTCACCATCTGTCACCATACATAGTTATTACAGTTTTATTGACTACATTCCCTGTGTTGTACATTATATCCCCATGAATTATTTATTTCATAACTGGAAGTTTTATTTAATTATAATCATCCTAAAAAATTAAAGATTCTAATCACTCTACAGATAAATTTCTATTAGAAATTGGAAGAAATAGAAACATTGAAATAATAAATCTTTGGAAACATTTTTGTCATGAGGACTTTCTCTTGTCCCTTGGAGTAGGTGATGTGACACATTTTGCTGTGCAAATGGTCAACTCAGTTAGCCCCAAGAGAAAGATGGTGAGACAAATTTACACATCCCACCTCGCAGTAGGCCATTCAGCCTCACTTTCTCCTGAATCACAAGCTGTACCTTTTTTACCCCTGGCTGCTGCCTCAAAGTCTTGTGTCTGAAAGAGAGATGAGGTCAGGTGGCTCTACACAGATTCACCTTTGAGATGGGAAAGCAGGTCTTGGCCCAGATCCTGTGAGAATGATTGTCTCCCCCACCAATTCATCTGGTCTAAAAAAGCTGAGTCCACTGCTGCTCCATTAATTTTTGGTGGGTTCCTTTTTGGCTTGTTCCGTGAGGATTGTTTCTGCTATTTTCCATGCTTTGCGAGCCCTGAGTTCTGCCCCACCTTTTCACTAAGATCAGAGATATGTCCTCCTACATTCTGTAAGAACATCCAAACCATCCTAAATACATCTGTAAAACCCCTAATCTCTCCATCTCTGATCCTTTTTATATCACTCAATTCAGAGGGTGGTTCTAGTCTTTGCCAATATTTCTTCTTCTTGAAATTTCAACTTAACCAAATCTTCAGGCTTTGTTTTCTTTTTTCTCCAGCAACTTACGGGAGCTATATAAGCCTGAGATTCTAGATCATAGATAGCCCTGTCTTTGAATCCTGGCACTGCCAGTTACTAGCTGGGTGGCTCTGAGAAAGTTAACAAGTTAGTTTTCTTTTCTAATCCATAGGGATAATATTTCTGTCACATGAAAATCAAAGTAACTGATGCGTGTAAAGCATTTAAAACATTTAAGGCGTTAAAGGTTAAAACAATCTGTCACATATTCAATAAATGTGGTTGCTATAAAGCCTTTCATAAGGAACTTAAAATGTTGCTTTTCATATCATAATATCTCAATAACTGTCAGCTGCTATTTTACTGTTATTGCCACTGTCATAGTGATGCCATTCTTCCTGACCTTCTTTACCAAAGGTCTGAGGGAATACTTGGAAAGAAAACAAAATGGACTTGTGATTATCCAGATCTGAATTCAAATATTATCGATGTTACTTCCAAGTGTGTGATATTGATCAAGTCATTTTAGACTCCAGTTCACAGTTTTCTCATCCAGAGACTGGGGTTAAGAACATTAAACGGAAGTGTTTGGATGAAGATGAGTAATACTTGTGGTAAAAACACATGGCACTTAGTAGATGTTGAAAATTGTCACCATCATTATGACCTGCTTGGTGATTTTCAAATAAAATGATACAGTAAATGAGGATCTTGTATTATTGACTAATATATAGTTTGAGTACCAACTGATTTTATTTATCTGTGGTAATGCTGATTCTATCAACACATTAATGAAGACAACTACAAAAATAATTTTGTAGGATTTCCATTGTTATAAAGGTATATATCCTATTATATTTAGTTTGTATCCTAAATTGCAACACTAGAACCCCTTTCACAATTGTAAAAAAAAAAATCAATACAAGGTTAAATATTTTTAATAATTAGAAAATATACAATGCCAAATATAAATGGCTATGACAGGGACTATCAGCAACAAATTGACTCAGTTTACCGATTAGTCATGTTTCCCACTCAGACCTGTAGTTTGGTGATATAGGTATTACAGAGAAGTCACCACTGATATCACCAACCATACACTCATGCACACATATACACACACACCATGCACAAACACACATAATGTGTTGGGTTTAATGGAATTATTTCTCTGTTTGGCAGATAAGTCTTAAACATCCACTGTCCTCACTGGCTACACAAGCAATGTCCCCTCTTACACATCACCTTAACAAAATGATAGGGTCATCCACTACACTTGCCTCTGAACAAAAATTCCAGAGGCACTGTTTGGTAATGGGGTGAACTTAGAGGTCCTGGAGGACTTAAAGGAGATCAAACAATTTTATATAACATTTCAAAATACTTTTATTTTCAGAGCTTGCTGAGTCTTTGAAAAACTATGCATATTTTAAAATAATTTATTATTGCTGTCAAAAGTTTTTTTCAAGAAGATGCAACTACTCACCAATAACACAAACTAAGCAAATAAAAAGACCCAAAGATGGAACCAAAAATGAATCTCATCAGTAGAGAAGAGATATTGAAGTTTTACTGGACAGAGAAAATTATACCCTAGTGTACTAAAATCCATCTGGGAGGTTTGATAAGTTTTTCCTCAAAGATTTTTTTCAAAGAGCTCTTCTTATTTTCAGAACGTTTTATCACATAAGACAAGGATAGATGAACCATATTCTCCTTTTCTGAAACAAGCTATAAACTGACAGTGAAGGATAAGCTGACCCAGTGGTATTTGGGGTAGACAAAAGTTCCAATTGTTATTTTGTAGTGTTTGGGTTTTTCTAAACCAAAAACATGTTTTTTTCCTAAGCTCTTTCCCCTGTATTTTAACAAGTCATGTATACTTGAAGGGAAATTGAATCCATATGTGTCTAATTTATTTATACTTAAATCATTACAGTGTTTTTTGTAAGATTATTTAGGTGACCAGGAAACCTTTGGGGCATCTTTAGAACTCTATTTCTCACACCGCAGACGTCTTCATTCTATAAAGAGGTCACATTTGCTCATAAGCCTCTAGGCTGAACTTATTATACATTCATAAACTAGATCCCTAAGGACATTCTAATTTAATGGATTGTTACCACATGGTTTCTCAATTACAAGAAAGAAAATAATCTTGTATATGTGCTACCAGAAAGAAGAAAAACAAAAACAAAAACAAAAAGAAAAAAACAAGAATTACTCCAAAGACCCCTAGATAGCAACGATGGTATCTTGCCCTTAACAAATATTGGGATGAGGTAACAGTAGATGAATTAGGAATAAAAATATACTCTATAAACACAAAATAAAAGGATAATTAAAAGCTTGAAATAGATCCAAAATAGTTCCTGGGATTATCAGAAATACTGAAGGATAGGAGGAAAAAGAAATCCTACCCAGTCAGCCACATAATGAATAATGTACCAACAGGCTTGTTCCCACAGGTTCTTACAATGATAGCTTTAAAAATCACAATTGTAGGGGGAAGGAAACCTAGGAATGTTATTGCATCACACTTTGCAAGATGGTATTTTACGCAGGGCTGATGCAGGAATAAATAATGGTCATTAATGCTAAGTTCCCCTGTAAAGACTTGTCAGAGCTTCTCATTGAAACCTCTCCAACATAAACGATAGGATAGCATTACCTTCACCAATGCCAAGGCAAAAGAAAGTGTTGACAGCAAGCTCCTATTTTGAATATTCCAATGAAACTATTCCTTCCAGCAAGACTAAGTCCAATTACAACTCAACATATCACATTATAAAAATTAAAATCAACTCTAGGGTTGAGATCTTTATACTTAGAGAATTTTTAAAAAGCTGTTGTAAAAATACACCGAGTTTAATGAAAACAATAATAAAGGAAGTTTAATCTTCTAATGGACACTGATGACTCAGCAGGATGTTTCAGGGTTTCTTTTTCTGAAAATATGCTGTAGATCTAGACAAGACATTTGAGTATGCGTAGAGCTGAACTGGGGAGAGCTTAGTTAGGCCAGACTCACTAATTAAGAAATATCAGTCAGAATCCAGAACAATCTCTAGTTTTCATGTAGCTGCTCTTTTCTGGTTATCAGTAAGATATTCAATGCTCAACACATGTTTAGATACAGCAGTAGGTATTAATAAGAGGTTAACACACACACACACACAAATTGCATTGTCATTTCCTTACCACATCAGAAACCACATTTCAATTCACTGTATCGCGGAACAAAAATGCCAGTGTGTGCTAGAGTAAAACCTTAGCTCTATTGAACACAGACTAAAGGTAGAGAGGAACAAGGTCTAATATCTGATGGATAATAATCACATGCCAGGCTTGGAACAGCCACTTTTTATACAACTAACTCTCAAAATAAGCCTGTGTGGGAAGGTAAACTAACATATATTGACTATCTTCTCCATGGTGACTTGACATAGATTAATTAAATCATTTAATTTACTCAAAGAACCTGGACGGATATTTTGAAAGTTGCATTGTTCACTTTACAAAGTAAAATAAGTATGTCAAATATTCTACAACTCTTTACTAGTTACATGGTATTGCACTGTATAAATATACTATATTTTATTCCGTAGTATCCTGTTGAACGCTTATGAAATTTCTAATGTTTTGCTCTTATAAATAATACAATAAACTCTCCATTAAATACATTTTTGTCATCTCTGTAATAGTTTAGAGTTCACTTCTAAACAATTTATCAAACTCCATTACTAGAAACAAATTTCTGGGTCAAAATTTGATTCACATTTTAAAAAATTTTGATTCATATATTGACTTCTTTCCTGATATATGAAATTGATTTTTATTCCCTCATCAGAGTGTAAAAATTCTCTTATAAGACTGTGATTGGGTCTGTGATTACACATTGCTGCTCATTGTTATCTCATTACTACTTATTATTATACAAATTTTATTAAATTTGTGTTTTTTTCACCTTTTTAAAAATGAGACTTGCCAGAGATTTGTCTGTTATTGTCTTTTATGTTTGTTTATTTTTTAACTCACAAAGATTCAACTCTCAGATCAATTGTAATATTTTTTATTTCTTGCTATTGCTTGTTTTTTACTTTTATCTCTAAAATTTCTCCTTTCTTTGACTTAATTTTTTAAAATTTCCTAATAAGTTAATGTAATTTATATTTTTAAATTGTCATATAATAATGAAAATATCTGAGGTTGTGATTGTGCCCTGAGAATAGTTTTGGTCATATCTTAGGTAGGTTTTGATATATAATGTTTACATTTTTAAACAGGCTGTAATTGTAGTTTTATTATTTTTTTTAGTCAGTAATGAGTTAGAAGACTAATTTTAATGTCTAGAGGGTTTTGTTTTGTTTTAACTTCTATTACTAGTTTCTGGTATGGCTTTATGATAGGTTGAGAACAGGGTCTATATACCCTATTTCAACTCCTAGAAATTTATCAACTTTTAAGGCAGCAATTTTAAACCTTTGCTGTTATTGTTAACCAATGTAACACTTTTTAAAAATTTAAAACTTAACTGAAATAATAATATGTGAAAGGAGAAAAAGCAGAACATTTTTAGTTAAATAGAGAATTGAGAGGCCTAGAAACTTAATCAGTTAGGACCCCTTGCTTTTGATGAAGGCAAGCCCACAGGTTTCTTAAAACACTGTGGCTTTGCACAACATGATTCGTTTTAGTACATCATAAATAGATGTGTTTCATGGATGCTTGAAAACAAGGCAAATTATCTTTTCATACAGATTTATATACGACTGTTAATTCAAGGTAATCAATAATTTAAATAATTAAATGTCAGAATGTTCTTATATGTCCTCTAAATTTATTTTTTCTTCCATTATTTTTTATCTCTTATTATTTTCCTAGAAACTTCGGGAGAACTTTTCAAGTTTGTCCTCTTTGTCATTGATTAGATTTTCTGTTGCTGATTCTGATTTTTTACCATTTTCAATGAAGATTTTAATTCTGTCATTGTATTTAGTTTGATATGTTGTAATTACTTTAATCTTCTCAATAATTAAATGAAGTAGGTACTGTTTTAATCCCCACTGTATAGACAAGGAAACCAAAGTCTAGTGACTTGCCTAAGATCATTCAGCTAATAAGACAGAGCTAGGTTTTGAAGGATTTGATTCCAGAGTCCTCATTATGAACTACACTTTCTTAGACACAGTTTATAAGGACTTTATAGGATATCATTGCCACATTGTTCTGTTATTTGTATTCTTCAGGAGTTTAGCCTCTCGTTTTTATTGCTCATATTTCTTAATAGTCATTTCATTTCTCTCTCTCTCTCTCTCTCTCTCTCACACACACACACACACACACACACACACACACTCTATCTCTCTCTCCCCGCTCCATACCTAGCAGTATAACCAGAACCAGGTTTTGGACTGGTGCTTGAATCCCTTTCCATTGTGAGACTGGAATACATTATAGATCAATCCCAGAGCCTGTGGCAGCTGGCTCAGGTCCTGGTTATGCTGCTATCTTTGCTTCTTCCTTGCAGTCCCTGTAGGTAGATTTATGCAAACCGACACTCTCCGCAGCAGTTGTAACATTTTGCACTTCATTCAGAGCTGAATGGCCTACTACACCAGGCTTTCAGGCAGTGGGCTGGCTCTGGGCTGCTGACTCATTTGGGGTACTCTGTGTTTCCAATATCCCAAATGAATCAGAACCCCAGGAGCCTTGTATAAGAGCTTTAAATTGCCCCTGCCTGCTTTGTAATTTCTGGTCCACAGAGATGTGCATATTTTGTGTGCATCAACAACTGTGTATTTCAATTTTTGTAAAATATTTTTTTCTTTCTCACTGTTATTTTAAGTATGTGTAAAACTTGAAATCATGATACCATCTTTGCCAACATTCAGTAAATCATTTTGAGATGTTTTCAGAGATTTTCTCTTATTTCCACTTAATTGCTTTATAGTATTTTCCCACGTACTCCTTGTGCTGTTGTGGTTTTTCCAATTTATTATTTTAGAAGAAAAATTAATTTAGAGTTAGTGTTTGCTAGCAGATAAAGCCTGTGACTTGCCACTGGCCTTGTGTGTTGTTCATTTGCAATCAGAAATTATTTACAATTGGAAGAAAAGTTAAGGTGCAGAATTTCTAGCTTAATTCCTAGTGATTGGCCCACATCTCGCTAGTGCAATTGTTATGGACTTAGACTTTCTCCTACATTCAGTCAATGCTTGGTTCCTTGTCCTGATAAATTAATCCCAGCATGTCCTCCCTGTATCTGCTCTCATCTCTACTCTTTATTTGTTGGGATTTAAACTCCCAGAATGCATCATGCTACTGTCAGTCCTTTCTCTTCTCATCTCCTTCCATACACGCTTTCTGCTACATGTTTTCTTAGATGTTAAAAGCTCTACACAAATAAAGAAGAGAGATTGCTGATGGGGTAATGAGCATGTGAAAAGATGTACCTGTGAACCAAAAATAATTATCCAGGGGTTCCCTGGTGGTGTAGTGGCTAGGCTTTGGCGCTCTCACTGCCACAGCCTGGGCTCGATTGCCAGCCAGAGTACCAACCAAAATAATAATAATAATAATAATAATAATAATAATAATAATAATAATAAATAATTATCCATACGACTGCATGGTTCACATTGTTTTTGCCTTGGTAATGACCTTAGATCTCTGAACCAGGGAGTAGCACTGAGATGGACACCGCAAATCTCCCTACTTCATCTAAAACAGTCAGTTTGCTTTTATTCAGCTGAAAAAGCACACCTAGGTCAACAATTTTCACTTCTATTTCTACCCTGTAACTTTATAATTGGTAGAATTTCTTTCAGGTTCTGGAAATACGTTAGCTGTCAGTGTTTTTATAAATGGTCATTCTTTTTGCTGTCTTTATGGTTATTTGAGTAAAAAGTTAAGAGAGTTGTGTCAGGATCTGTTAACCAAATGACTTTATACAAGAAATCTGCTGACAATTTTATTTTTAATAGAATTATAATTATAAATATACTAATAGTTGTCTGAAACTATTACCAAATAGTAAGAACTTACTCCACTATATTGACAAGAAAATTCGTTCCTCCCTTCAGAGTAGTCATTCTAAAATTCTTGATGACACTACTCAGAGGCCACCTATTAAAACTCCCTACCTACTTGAGACTCTGCTTACTCCATTTTTAAAGTTAGTTTGGTTCATCTTAAACTGTAAGACAGAAATATTTTTTAAGTAAGAAATCTCAATTCAAAATTTTTGTTTGGAACTGCTGTGTGTACATATGGGTCCTTTGTATGATTTTAGACAAAGTTATCCCTTCAGGAAGAAACTTTACTTATATCACTTAAACAATTGCTATTCCATACTTAATTTTGCAGAAGACAACACTTTATTGTTATTTGCCAAAAATGTGTCAAAATAAATGCAGAAATATACTTATGATGTGAATGGTTTCCCTTAGAGTTGTGTACTGTGTAACTTACACAACCGTACATGACTACCCTACTCTTATGCTCTTTATCATGAGAAAACATTAGCGATCACAAGAAGACTTATGAACAACTCCTTACTCTCCTGAAACCCCACTAAAATAAAAGTGAAAGGAAAAAATTATATGGCATTTACCCACAAGGATAAAAAGCAGGAGAGAAAGAAATGGCAATCAAATTGTGGAAACAAGAAAGAAAAACAGAAGAGGGATTTTCTCACTTTCAAGAATAGTTATAGTTTTTCCTTTCAGGGGAGGGAATAGCAATGGTAGGCCAGCTCTCAATGGGAGGGAAGCCAGTAGAATCACAGTGGTGGCAAACAGGATGAAGGATAAGTGAAATAGCAAGAATTAAAAATCTGAACACTAAATTGCCAATGGGAAAAGCTGAACAAAATGCTATTTGCACCATGGAACTCCCTTAAAGGTTAGAAATTGGCAATACTAGGTAACTATTCTGGAAGGAGAATCATGAGTAGGTATGAGGGGGAGATAAATTCAAAGGTATTAAGTATGAAGAAGAACTGGATAAGAAAAAAATAGAGAACAGGACAACTCCATCTCTACCCCACTCCCCAAAATTATGCTGGGGTTGGGGGAATGGTGGAAATGGAGCACATTGGACATTGCAATGCAGGAAGATACTGCCAAATACTCTGAGGATAGCAGGTCCTGTTGAGAGAAAAGTCTCTAATAATAATGCATGACATGCACATTTTTAATGAACTGGGAAATGAGAAAGGGTACACACCATTAAGAAAGAGCCTGCATTTGAAAGCTCAGGAAAGGAGGCAGAACGCCCACTTGCACCTGAAAGAGTCTTCTTGCCTTTCTGCTTCCTTTGCACACCAGCCTGCCACCACTGTGGTTCTACTGGCTTTCCTTCCATTGGGAGCTGGTCTACCATTGCTATCCCTCCCCTGACAGGAAGAACTGTACTTATTCTTGATAGAGTGTGGGGAAATCCCTCTTGTTTTTGTTTCAATACAGTCAAGAGTTTGTACTGACAAAACACATTTAAAAGGCCAAAACAAATTTTGAAAGTATAGAGAGATTTTTTTCCCCAAGTCCTGCACGCCCTCTTCAACCCTCTGCTCACAGATTTATGGGACTTGATTGATACCCTTTAGAAAGCATCAGCTTTCCTTCTCTTTTCTAGTTTTGAGCCCCATTACACAATCTTTACCCAGATCACACATTTGCTGAGATGAGAAGAGTAAGTATTGTGGGATTATGTTCTAGGAAGGGAGTTGTTGGTAACCAAAATAAAATAAAAATAAGAAGAAAAATATAATGAAAGAAACCTGAATTGTTAAAGAAAAAGAATAAAACTAAATGATTACTTTAAAAGGTCTCAATTATTTTGTCTGTAAGAAAAGTACTTTCGCCATCCACTTTTTTCTTAAACTCCCTCAGAAGATTGGCTCATGTGAAGAAAGACATTTAACAGGTCATCTTTTTTGACAAAAACATAGTCATAGTCAGATGTATACGTTCTTACAGCATCTTCACATTTTCACAGGCAGAAAGGCTACCTTACCAAATGCTTTCTTTCCATCCCTTCTGATGCATGCCAAAGTTATTTTTCCCCAGAAGAGTTCATGGATTCCCATCACAGCAAGCATAATTGAGACTTTCATTGCACCAAAGAAAATAATTAAGTAATTTTCAATTCACCATGAGAACATAATCTGTTATGTGGATTATTCATAAAGAAACAAGGCCTACTCTTTCTACTACCTGACAGGATAGACTTTCAAAGATGAATTCAAGACAGGATGGAATTGTGTTGAATACAATAAGAAACAATATGAATTTATAATCGTATGTGTCACTGAGTGTTAAATTCTGATTGCATTCTAGAGCCAATATAACCTTTTTGGTCACCTTTATTTGTTGCTTATATCCCTTCTTTCCATCAGCATGGGACATTTTTATGTTGGTTATATTTATCTAAAAGTGATCAGCATAAAGCCTGGGCTGGCATTCATATTTTGGCCCCATAGTTAAATAATATACAAGGGCTGTCTGGAAAGTATCCAACCATGTAATATGAAAAATACAGACATTTATGGCTGGCTTTTTTTCTGAACTACCCTATAGGTGATCAGAGTTGGCTAAAGAGAGTCCAAAATGCAAAATTAAGCAAGCATGCTATACTACAATGGGGCCTCAGATTATTTTTTAAAATTTATGAAAAGTAATGGACCTCTGTTTCAGAAAAAAGTGGAGAGGACATTATGTTTAAAATTGCAAGGGCTTATCAACTCCTTAGAAGCCATTCATGGGTCCTTAACAATAGAATATAACATTTTTTATTCCCAAAATAAAGAATAAGCAACTTTGAGTTCTTCCAAATGTGATTTTCAAATTCACATGTGACTTAAAAAAAATTTTCTAATGGCTACCTAAAGTCTGCCCTTGGCTATGTTCTGGTCCAGGAGACAATATGGCATTTGTCATGAGGACTCAAGGTTTTCACATAGCAGACATTGGTTAATACTGAGGCCTGACGTACTTACTGAGGAAAACCCTCACTTCAGAAGATTGTAAATCTAGGACAACAGGCAGAGAAAAACTGTTTGAAAATAAAAAGGAAAAAGAAAAGGATTATGACCTTTAAATAGAAGAGTAAGGCTATCACCTAAGGTACAATTTATAGCTGTTTGTGACAACAAACAGGATGTCAGGTTGTACCTCTCTCGGAGGAAGTATAAATCAAGGGAAATGCTGTTGCTACACTGAACAGTAGCCAAGAAAGATCAGCTTTCCTCACTGTTCATTAAATAGAACTAGCTGCTTATTATCCTTGAAATTAAAAACAAGCAAAATAATGCTCATCAAAGCTGAAGGGATTCAAATTCTTTTTGCAGTGATCAACATCAGGCTGGAATTGGTGGAGAGCTCAGACAACTTGCAACACTTGTCCAATCTTTTCTCCTATTTGTATATGCCCAATGGCTTAGTTCTGTATGAAATATAATCTTACCTAAGCATTTCCTATGCTTTTAGAGTTCAAATTATTTGGTTCCTCTTAAAGTTACCATTCTTTGATTTGTAATTCTCTTAGTTCTCATATTAAGTTGAATTCCTGCAGCTTCATTCTCTGGTATATAATGCTCTTGAATTCAATTTTATGAGCACTTTTAGTCTAGGAGACAAGATGACAAGTCACAAATGGTTGCTGTTTATTAGGAAAGCAGCATGCTATGGTGTCATGTGTCTTGCACAGATTTGGAAGAGCATATTAAAATAGGCAAAACACCTTTGCTACACTGAGGACATCATCAAATAATGTTTTATTGTTATTTATATATAGTTTTAGAGGTAAAACCAAGAAGCAGTTTATTTAAGGGAAAATAAGGTGAAACAGAGTTTATTAAAAGGGAAAGTACACTCAAAAGAGGCAGGAGTGGGTCCGAGCAGGAGTGGCTCAAGGCCCTTAAAGGGCAAGGGGCAAGTATATTCCTAAAACGTAGAAGTGGGCAAATAATGTTTTAAAAAGTGATCAGATGAGTAATTAGCATTAAATGTTTTAAGCTTTCAATCACAAGAGAATGGTCCTAGAAAAGGACAAGCATTGTAAGCTTTATACTTGCTTATAAACCTGGTGTTATGTCTCTTAGAGAAAATTATTTTTAAAAATCATATTAGACAAATTAAACCTTTGTGACCTTAGGCAAGTCATTTGACCTCTTAGTAGTTCACATTTTCTCATCTTTCAACTGTGTAAATTAAGTATCGCAACCAGGAAAATAATCATGAAACAGTTTCAAGTACTGATGCAAAATATTGCTGTTCTTCTTTTCCTAGATGTGGTTACTGATCTGAACTATGGTTTGGCACATAGTAAGAACTCAAAAAATATTTCTTATATATATTAATGAATGAAGGAATGTTCCAAATGTTCTTCGCCATATCTTTTATGTAGGCACTGTTCTTAGAGCCTATATATATTCCTACAATATTTTGCAATCATCCCAGTTGGTTGGCCTTTGGATAATCTCCTCTCCCCACTCCTAACCTTCAGTTTTCCATCCATTCCTCCCTCTCATTCCCAGTTTCTTCTTCAAGACACCTCTTTCTTTTCAATCAATTGTTCCCAAACCAGTCCCATCTACCACTCCTTACTCAGTTCAGTACTAATACAATGCTGATCTACAATGACAAGACAGATCAAAATGAATAGTCCCTTACCCAAAGAGACTGGGGAAAGAAAATCAGCATCAAACAGTGGTGCTCCAACTGTCTACCTATCTTTTAATAATAGCCCCATCCACAACAACTGATTCAGTAAGGAAGAAGGGTCCATTCTTCAAGCATACAACATTCATAACCTCTGAGAATGTTTCTAGAATAGGTGATCATATGGATGATACATGAGAGAAAATTTCTTCTGACTCCAGGAGACCTGTAATTTGCTGCTTTCTAAAGCTTAACAAATATTCCACAAGTCTGGCATTAACAATACGAGTTAGTCTATGGCAGTATATGGACCCTTCTACAAATTTTATATAGGTTCTGTAAGGTTTTCTCAAATCTAAAGTTTCCCAATCATAATAATAGAATTATTGTCATCTTGAAACGATCAAAAGATCCCCCCCTCCAGCTTTTGTGGGGCTAATTCTTACTTGAAAGTTCAAATAGCCTCCTAGATACTATTAGCTTCCATGTCCCATTTGAGCTTAAATGTCAAACTTGTACACACTTGGAAGAAAGGATAAAAATAGTAGAACAGCAAGGTCAAACAGAGGTGGCTTTATTGGCAATATAATGTGGCTAAGCTTTTTCGACAACCCTCAGACAGAAAAGTCTGTAAGTTCCAGAAGCCTGCCTATTTTGTTTTTTGGCTCCAATGTAAAGTCATGACTGAAATGTTGCACAATAAATGATAGGCTCGTGGTTCTAAGAGTTCTATTATGGCAACTAGATAATGGAGTCAGAGCTGCAGGGCTGGAAGGAAACACAGATGAAACTGGCCTTGAGAAGTGTCCAAAACCAAATGTTTCACCAGTGAGCAACATAGCTTCCAGAACTAAAAAGTAAAGTTTTGATCTTTGGTATTCAGTTAACAGGAACACTTGATAGGTCACTTCACTGTCATCACCATTGACCAGATTTGATTTCTTCTAATTTAAAAAGGGCACAGTATTTCAGCACTGTGATTTATTTAAAATGCCTCTGTCTTACCAGTTTAGTCTTAAATTCTTTTTCATTTAAGATGAATTTTTGGCAATTTAGTCCCTTTTCTATTGATCTTAAATTTAAAATGTGCTTGAAACCATTGGAATCTTCTGAATCCAGACAACAAAAGAGGGCAAGGGAAAGTACAGAAAACAAACCCAGTTCCTATCTGCCTTGGCTCTAAAAGGACATGCTTCTTTATTAAATTTACACAGAGTCATATATCAATTATATCTCAATAAAACTGGGGAAAATTGTAGTCAAGAAACAGAATGGTTCATATGAAATCTCCAAAGATTTAATAAAATAAAGTCTACTTATAGAAATGAAGTGACACACTTATTTCCCACCCTCATACAATTTGCTGGGAAATGTAGTCTATAATAGTTAGTAGTTTTTTAAGAACATTTAGCCATCCCTATCACATTCCCTTCCACCCTTTCTCTCTCTTCTGAGCCACAGGGACTTCCAGATCCAGTGGCTTAGAACACTTCAGCAAGATTCTGCCTCTGTCTTCCCATTTTTTGCCTTTACTTTCCTCTTGGTTCACTTCCTTCTTAAGCAAACTGGCGGTGATGGCCATAAGAAACTTAAATCACATCATCTTTAGAACGTGTAATTGCAAAAGAAAATAGAAATAATAAAATTATCTCTCTCATGAAATCTATAGCAATTCCTGAAAATAAATCTGATTGATCTTACTTAAGATGCACGCTCACCTTGGAACAAATCACTATATCCAAGAGCAGTAGGTACTCTGGTCTGCCCTGTCCCATGACAAAGGAGGTAGGGTCATGAGATTTATTGCTCAACAGCACTTTGGGAAAGATGAGTTTATGAAAGAAAAAGCTGTTTGACATGCAAGGAAGTACTGATACTTTTAACAATTAGCTCTCTAAGAATTAGGAGTAAACAAACATGGAACCTAAAAATTTGCTTATTATTATTTCTTCTTCCTCTTGTTAGTTTTATTTTAGTCTTTAATAGCATATACCTTCCCATATATCTCTGGGGTTCTTTTAATAAGAAGAAAACTATAATTCTTCTGTTCTCGCATCATAATATACAAAATAATCTAGGTTAAGGATCATGACACTCCTTTAAAAACTACTTCAAATAACTAATGTGGCATTTCATAAAAATAAATTTCAACATTGTCTTCATAAGAGATCTCTTAAAATACTTGGAAAGTTTAGATTGTATTTATTTTCATTTTGGGGTAATGGTGTTATCTTGAGGGCTTTTAAAGTGTCTTGACAGATGTGAGCATTTTGTATACGAGGGCAGCAGTGACCAACCTTTTTGGCACCAGGGACCAGTTTCACACAAGACAATTTTTCCATGGACTCCAGGGGATGGGGTGGTTTCGGGATGGTTCGCGTGCATTATACTTATTGTGCACTTTATTTCTATTATTATTACATTGTAACACATAATAAAATAATTATACAACTCCTCATAATGCAAAATCAGTGGGAGCCCTGAGCTTGTTTTCATGCAACTAGACCATTCCATCTGAGGGTGATAAAAGACTGGGATACCCGAAGTGTGTTGATTATGTCCAGTCTACTCCATAATCTCTTTGTGGTTGTTGTCACTGCAGAAAATATGCTTCACAAAGATAGGATGTTGGAAATAGAAGCAGACTTTTCAGTGCTTTAGTGGCAAATGCAGGATATTCCCCTTTGACTTTAATGCAAAATGTATAGAGATTTGAAGTTGTCTCAAACAAACTTTAAGAGCACTGTCATTTGTGATCTCAAGCAGTTGATCCTCCTCTAGCCCAAAGTTGATTCACCTGGTTTATTTACAAGTGGGTTGTGGATCCATCCCTTCCCAGTTCAGGGACCTTTTGTGGTTGCCAAGGAACACTCAAACCCTTGAAATCTGAGATAGGTGATCATGCACCAGCTGGGAGAAAGTAGGCCCTGGCTCATTCTCTTCCAAAATCTCAACTAATGTTTGAAACATGTCAAAAATCTCAATGTTCACTCATTGTTTTGAACTGCAGCTTCTCCTAAAAGTACATGACAAATGTCCTTAGCAGCAGGCAGAATCAACTTTTCACCAATAGGAAAGGGCTTCTTGGCTTTAGCAATGTGGTTAGCCACTAAGAATGATGCTCTCAGTTCAGACATATTTGATGAAGTGGTGGCCTTTAATAATTGCTTCTGTTCTTCAGACTTTTTTTAAACTCCAAAGACCTGTCTTTTAATTCAGGGTACTTGGTCTCCATTGGCAAAACAATTTTGAAGGTTTCATGATTCATTGGATAGCTCATCGCCCACTTTATATAACACGTGGCAAGAGCTATCTAATGAATCATGAAACTCAAAACTGCTTTGCCAAATGCAGAATGAAAGTAAGACCCATGGTATTGTCTTTTAAATGCAGCTTTCTTTTGTCAACAGTCTTAGAATCTTCTGCTGCTTCATCAATGGGTCTTTCTCTCTTTTTAAAGAAGCTCTCCAGTAACATTTGTTTTTTATTCATTTTGTCTAGAGTTAGCTTGTGGGCTTACTAAAACTATGACTAAGACAAGTGCTCAGTGTAGGAAAGAGGCATGGATGAAAGTAGCAAATAAAATAATGGGCGGGCCACGTGCAGACTAAAGTGTCAGATTCTGACTTAAAGCCCGCCACCAGACACAGCTGTACAATTGGAGTTCATCATCTCACTTGCCACTATAAAGTCTGCCACTAGATGCAACTTAATTGTCACTTGCCATTGCACTGATAGGGTTTTGGTATGAGTCTTCAAGTAACTGATTTATTACAGTCTCTGTGCAGTCAAACCTCTCTGCTAATATTATTCTGTATTTGCAGCCACTCCCAGCGCAAGTATCACCACCTCAGGTCTACCTCAGATCATCAGGCATTAGATTCTCATAAGGAGTGTGCAACCTAGACCCCCTGCATGTGCAGTTCACAATAGGGTTGGTAATCCTATGAGAATCTAATGCCACCTCTCATCTGACAGGAGGCGGAGCTCGGGAAGTAATGCAAGAGACGGGGAACAGCTGGAAATACAGATGAAGCTTCACTATCTCACCTGCTGCTAACTTCCTGCTGTGTGGACCAGTTCCTAATAGGCACAGACTAATGCAAGTCTGTGGCCTGGGAGTTGCTGACACCTGTACTAAGGTTTCTGTAAATTTCTTAAGATACTAGGAAGGTCAGAACTGTAGAGTGTTCATGGGTCTCAAACCTCTGATATTTTTCAAATCCGTACCATTTGGATAATGTCTAGATTGAAACACTGATTGACTCATTTATTTATTCAAAAAAATTATTATTATTGACATTATTAATCTTAAATATTAACATCTATAATATGCCACGAGCTTTAGGGATATAGCCACGAGCTTTAACTTAATGACATCTACAAAGTCCTTTTTCCAAATAATGTAATAGTCACAGGTTCTAGGAATTAAGGCATGTACATGTGTTTTTGAGGTCTACCTACCACTCAGCCTATTACAAAGGGTTAGCTTTCCTGATGCTAGTCATCATTAAAATGGAGACCTAAAGGATAAGTCAGGATCTGGGTAGTTGAGGTTGGGAGTGTTTCAGACTAGGAACAATCTGTTCAAAGCCCAGAGGCAAGACCACAGTGCAATCAAGGAACTGAAAAAAGGTTCTGTGTGGCTCTAGCTCAGAGCACTGAGAGAACACAATAGGAGAAACAAGGCTGGAGCCAAATTATGTTTAAGCCACATGAAGGAGTATTAAGTATATCTTTAGGCAAAGCAAAGTCAGCGAACATTGTAAGAAGAGGAGAGATAATCAAATATACACTTTTGGAAGATCTCTGGCTGGTATATGCCAAATTGATTAGGGAAAACTAGAGTGAAAGCAAAGAACCAGTGAGAAAGTTACTACCAAGTCCAGGAGAAGGAAAGATAATGTTGAGGTAAGATAGTAAGAAATAGACAAACCCAATGTGTATTTAAGGTAGAACTGGCAGAATATTCTGATGGATTTGATGTGGAAAGGAGAGGGAGAGTGAAGTTTCAGGAATGATGTTCAGGTTCCTGAGTGTTATGAGTTGAATTGTCTATCCCAAAATTCATATGTTGAAGTCGTAAACTCTAGTATCTCAGAATGTGAAGCTATTTGGAGACAAGGTTTTTAAAGAAGTTATTAAATTAAAATTAGCCCTCAAAAGGAACCAGACCTACTGGCACCTTGATTTTGGACTTCTAGTGTCTAAGACTGTGAGACAATAACTTCGAACTGTTTAATGCACTCAGTTTGCAGCACTTTGTTAAGGAACCCTAGGAAACTAATATCCCGAGACACTGGGTGGTGTCAGCTATTGAGCTCTAGAGCACTGGGGAAAGTACCAGCTAGTGAGGAATGATGCTCTTAACTTACCAATTGAAGTAATTTTCTAGTCACACATCAAAAGATTGTGGTTTTTTTTAAATCTGAAATTGAAATAATATATAACTTAAAGCAAAATCAGTTTTCAAAAGATCAAAAGCTGATTATTTGAACTAAATAGTTGTGTTGTTATTTCAATACAAATTAGAGACAAACTTTTAAAGAGAACAATCATCATCTTCTCATGACTCCTAGCCCTAAGCAATGACATAGTTCCAGTTTCAGTTCCATATTTGAAAAAGCAGATTTATTAAATATTCTGATTTTCAGATTTTCAAATGGTATACTGATAATTCTGAATCATTTGAATTTGTTTTAGCTTATGTAGCATTTCAAAAAAGTGAGATGTTTGATTACTACAAAATATTTATTAATTCAAAGTGCATTACTAAATCTGTTTATATCACATAGAATGACATCAATGTCTAGTTTATTGCCTGGCATAGAGTAGAAACTCCATAACTATGTATTGAATAAATAAATGAATTATATAGTTATCAAATATTAACATCGTCAATTTATGTTAAAGATTATCTAGACTAGTAGTTTTCAGAAACGTTTTTAGTTGCAGATGTCTTGTTTAAAGACAAATTACATGAGAGTCAATATATAGAACTGATAAAACAGTACTGTGCTGGTTGAAGCATTGTTAGAGACTTGCACCCTTGCCACCTTACCCAACTGACCCCCATCAAGCAGTAGAACTGAGGTAGAGTCATAGGGCTCTAGGAGAGACAGCATTTTGAGAAGTACAATTGGCTTTCAACTAAGCATTCTTATTTGAATTTCCTCTTGAAACTCCACTAAGAGGACAGCAAAGAACTTTTTTTAAGTTATATTTTATAAAAGGAGAGAGAAAGGTAGAGTGCACAAAAGATTGCAATAAATTTTTGTAATGCAGAAATTCAAGGAAGAAGTGATAACTGACCTAGTAGAAGGGAGGAAGGAAGCTAGGTAAAGATGTGCCAGTTTGCAGACAGAAGCCAGAGAGTCCCAACACTGAAAGTCCTATTGTCACAGAAAGAAGTACAGGCTGAAAAACAGGGTTTGTTGAAGTCAGTCGACAGGGTGAGAGTCCCCAGGTTTGCTGTCCCATCCACAGCCAGATGACTGTACCTCTGTAGGATATCATAACCAGCTCTTAAGAAACTGACCTGCTGCATGCTGACATTTAGAGTTTCCCCAATTAAAAAACTTAATCCCTGCCCAGTCATTTCATGGTAACTTTCATTTAAAATTATGCAAGAAAAAAATTATACAAGAAAATTTCTCAAACTGAAGGATTCAAGTTTCCAGTTTGAAAGATTCTTTAAATGCTTAGCTAAAGAACTTTAATTGTTTTGGCAAAAGAACTACATAAAGATTCATCAATTAGAAAATTTAGAACACTAAAGATAAAGAAAACATCTAAAAGCTTCTAGAGATTTAAAAAAAAAAAAAAAAGACAAATGCAACCACACAATCAAGGGCTATAAAAGCCAAAGGAGAAATGCTTTCAAATCAGGAGAAAAATAATTTTTTTACTTCAATACCCAGCCAAACAATAAATCATATGTAAATGTAGAATAAAGACATTTCAAATGACTAAAGAAGTTTTTTTTTTTTTTAATTTAATGATGGGATTAGCCTAGAAAACAGTGATTCAGTCACACTGTGCTTCCCCATGCTCTGCTGTCCTCCCCAGCTCCAGGCTCAGTCACTTCCTTCCTGACTCCTAGACAGTGCTGTTCTTCGCTTCAACACCTGAGGGTAAAAGGTTGCAAGAAACCAGAATGCCTCTGAGGACCTACCTACACTAGAGGCTAAATGCCAACAAAATAGTAAAAGTTGGCAAGAAGGAAAGAAAGGAGATCTTGAAAAGATAATCTTAATTAGGTGATTCAAAACAAGTAGAGGCCATTTATTGACTCAATTCCAGGGTTTTGTGGTTTCTAGTTATGAACTTCAAATAAGTATTGTTTTACTATATTTGGTTAGGAAATTTAAAATAATGTACTATCAAATTTCATGAGATTATGATGGTGATGATGATGATGATGGTGATGATAATTATAAATTTATAAAGAAAATAAAAGTAAAACACATAAAATGGTCAGTCCAGGTCTTCTAAAGCAGCTGATGAAAATACCAAGCAATTTGTGATTAGATTACGATTATTGGTTATTTTGTTTTCTGCATAACACATAATTGTCAGTAAAATCTTTAAAAAGAGAACACAATTCCCTTGGGACACATATCTATTCACACCAAAAGCATAAATTAGGAATCCTATGTAATAATCAGAGGGATGGATCTATTTCCTTTCGAACCAAGTTACTTCCTGCTAGAATATATGAGCTGCACACAAAGACAAAATTATAGTGGAAATTTTGCAGTTAAAATTATATTCTGACAACACCAAATGCTGGTGAAGATGTGAAGCAACAGGAGCTCTCATTAATTGAAGGGAGGAATGTAAAATGGCACAGCCACTTTGGAAACCAAAGTGATGTGCTATAAAACTAAAGATACTCTTCCCCTGTGACCTAGCAATTATGCTCCAAAGAAGTTGAAAACATCTGTCTGTACAAAAAATCCTGTTCACAGATGTTTATAGCAGCTTTATTTGTATTTTCCAAAACTTGGAAACAATATAATAGGTGAATGAACAAATAAATTGTGGTACATCCAGACAATGGTGATTGAACTCAATCTCCAGCCCCTACCCCTCCTCAGAGGTCAAGAGGATGGGACTGAAAGTTTGAACCCTATAATCACAAAGGAGACTCCACTGAGAACCAGCCTACAGCTTTAAGTGCAGTCAAAACCTCACCTCATTAACATAACAAAAGACACCTTTATAGTTCTCATCACTTAGAAAATTGCAGGGTTTTAGAAGCCTGTGCCAGAAACAGGGATGAAGATCAAAGATGTATTTCTTATTATAAATCACAACATCATAACTACAAGTAAGAAGAGAAAATTAAATTATGAGTTTATTTGTAAATTAAGATTAACTTTAAGACAGAGGTCTTCACCGGACATGGAAGACGTTAAGAGACACTGAAGTCAAAGCCATCTTACAAAGGGTGCAGTGTAAATGAGGATGATGAGTGTTAACATATTTTTTAGAAAGTTTTGGGTAAAGAGAAAGGTAAAAATGAGATTATAGGTCAAGCATTAGAGGAATAAGGGAGAAATTTTTGTATAGGACAGATAATCTGAATGCCAAAGAGAAGGAATTAACTTAAAAGGATGTAAGACATAAGGATGAGGATTGAGACATTGTTTCTGCTGACTCACCCTCAGCAACTTGTGTGGAGCCAGAACAATCATTTAATAAATCTAGTTCATGAGCTGTTAAATTTTCAAACATTTGTGTATTTGAGTTTATACCTGCTTTCTCTTCAGACCATCGATGCCTGGCTCAAAATTCTTCCTGTTTTGCTCCATGTAGTCATGTCGATAGCCTATTGTGTGGCTAATCATGTTTTCTGTGTTTGGCTCAACCGTTATCATTTGTCTTTATTGTGCACTACTACACAATAAGAACTAGATGTTATTTGTTTGACAGACACAGATATATTCATCACCAGTAGGCCTGTGCTGCCCTGTGAAGGCAACTACCTCGGTAAGTCAAATCAGAGAAGGTTATCTGCCTGGGACAGCTGGCTGCTTCATGTCTATATGTAGAGTTTAAATGTGTTTTGAGTAAGTGACATTGTTGGTTTTATGTTCCATATTTCACACTGCACTCACACATTGTCAAAACTTAGCAGTCCCACCTGTCATCCTTAGCTTATCTTTCAGCAGAAATTGTGGTACTATTGAGTACCTGGAAGATCTTTTTGAAAAGTTTACAGACTTCAGAAAAGTCATTCTTCTAGTTGGTGTGTGCTTTGATCGACACATAGCATCCAATTCTGAGCCACTTTGGCATAAGTGGGTATAGATATTAATAAAACTTCCTTTTCATCTGCCTTCTGACTGTATCTTGTATACAGAAGGCTTTGTGATCTTGGACAAGTTGCTTTATTTCTCAGAAACTCAGTCTTCCTGCCTGTAAAATAATCATATAGACACCGGGCACTGTTGGGATGATAAGTAAGATGTAAAAAGCACTAAGCACAATGCCCAGCACACAATAACTGCTCACTTTCTTTGAACTTTTAGCTGATGTTTTCCCAAAAATAATAATTACAGAGTATTTGTGTACATGGTAGTAATGGGAAACAAAAGCCTAGCTAGTGAACTTCAGTTTGATTCATATCTTTTAGCATGTTCATATTAAACACTATATGACCTTGTTAATATTAAATATGAAAGTTTTATTGAAAATATTTAAATATTATCTTTAATATATTTGCCCCCAAATAAACAAACTCTTGTCACATTCCTAGGTATTCAAATAATGCTGGTTTATACTTGCTTAGGCTTCGTCATATTGACAAGTGCAGATAGCATTTATCTTTTGCTTCCTGGAAGGTGTTATAGAGCCTCAATGATCTCTCTCTCTCTCTCTCTCTCTCCATCTCCATATTTATATTCATATCTACATCTAACCTATCTACATCTATATCATCTATATATTTATATCTATATATCTATGTTTCTTTAAAGAGCCATATCACTTCAAAGACTGCTTTGTATCCTCTACTTGAATCTTCCATACAAATAATGTAGTATGCCACTGAAATATGGAAAAAATATATCCATTTGGAGACATTCATTTGTCTTTTATTTCAAAATGGCATGTAAAGAGCACTTTTAGTAATATAATAGAAAAAGTCTTGGCATCATTTTTAATTAATCTTTTTCTCACGCCAGTAGTCTATCTGCCAGAGAAATGTATGGGATCTTCCTGCAAAAGATATTCAAGAGTCAATAATAAATATTTTCTTAACAGGTCACTATTTACCTTTGTCTCTTTACAGACTAGTCTCATAGCAGCCAGAGTAATATGGAAAAACCTAAATTACCACTCTGTTCAAAAACCTTGAATGATTTTGTTTCTGAGTATACGCCTAAAAGTCTTGAAAGCAGGGACCCAAATAGATAGATACTTGTACACCAATGTTCACAGCAGTAGTATTCACAATAGTCAAAAGGTGGAAGCAGTCCAAATGTTTATTTGTGAATGAATGGATAAATAAAACGTGATATATATATATATACTCTATGGAATATTATTCAGCAATACAAAAGAAGGGAGTTCTGACACATGCTACAATATAGAGGATTTGAAAAGATGAAGACATTACACTAAATGAAATAAGTCAGTCACAAAAGAATAAATATGCTGGGATTCCACTTAGATGAGGTACCTGAAATAGGCAAATTCATAGAGACATAACATAGAACAATGGTTGCCAGGGGCTGGGAGTGGAAGGGAATAAGGAATTATTGTTTCATGGGTATAGAATTTTAGCAGGGAAAGATGAAAAAGTTCTGGAGATAGATGGTGGAAATGATTGCTCGGCCATGTGAACGAAACTACGTAATGCCAGTGAACTGTATACTTAAAAATGAATAAAATAATACATTTTTTGTTATGTCTATTGACCACCATTAAAAAACAAAAACCAAACAAAAGAAAACTAGGTCACCCATCCCAGAATAAAATCCTGAATCCTTATATTCACTTAAAGGCTCTACGTGATCTGTTTGCACAACACCGCTCTGATCTAAGTGCCTTTACCATCACCCTTGCTAATTCTACTTCAACCTTGGTACTCTCCTTGTTAGCCTCAAACACCCAGAGCACGGAGCTTCTACAGGTATTCCTGTTTGCCCACCTGGAATACCAGACCCCAGACTCCACAGAGCTCACTACCTCTTCCCCCATCACATCTTTGTTCAGATGCATCTTTTTAGTGAGGCTTTTCTGTCTATTCTGTTTTTAATGAACACTCATTTCTCCCAGAACCCCTACTCCTTTTCCTGTTTTGACTTTTTCTATATAAGTTATTAGCATTTGATACACTGTATAATTTACTTATGTATTTGCTTCTCCTATTCTAACATAAGTTCCATGAGGGTATGGTTTTTCTCTTATTTTTTTCCAGTTTCTCCAGGGCTTAGAATATTACCTGTCATCTGGTAGTCATTCTATTAATAGTTGTTGAAAAATAACTAAAATGTGAGGACTCATAAGACAAGATAAAAGGCAGAAAAATGCATTCAAAAGATCCATTTTAAAATTCAAAGTCTTTACACTCATTAATTAAACATTTTACAGAAAATCCCTATGAAATGAATCATTGATTAGGAGTAAAATCATTTAGGCTTTAATCTTTAATTTTTTCCTGAATAATACTTGGCTCTTATATTTTTTGCTAGCTAATATTTCGTGACACTCTTTCATTTTCAAAATATCTTGCAATCATTTACATTCATATTTAATTTAACAAACATTTACTAAGGGCCTTCTGTATACTGAGCAACATTTATCTAATTTGATTTGGCATCATGATTGTCACAGCTCTGTAATCTGCCAGTAAAAGCTTTTATTTTTTTAAAATACGTACGCTTTCAAATTTGAATTGAAGCAAAATTTTATCAGCTGGGAGGATAAGGTGGAGATTCAGATTATTCTTTTGTCCATAACCACCATTCTTTCTCTCTATGTTGCCTCAACTTTAGCTACTCAAAACTAGTGATATTACCCCATCTGGAGCAAGGAGAATCACAACAGAGATACTGACAGCCCCAAAATGTATCTTGTCCATCTTCCTTCTCATGGTCAGAAGTGACTTTACACCATTATGCTGAAAAGGGATATACCTTATTTGGGGGTTATTCTTCTAGGAATGTATACATCTACCATAATTTTATAAAATAAATCTTGTACTATGATTTTCATTTTATAGATGAAGAAACTAAGGTAGATGATTTAACTAAGTTTCCTAAGCTATCAAATCAAATTTATTATAGAATCAAAGTTAAAATTCACAGGAAGCTAAAATTATTCAACTTTTTTAAAATTTAATTTTATTATTTATTATTTTTTTATTTTTTGGTAGTTTCCCAGCTGGGAATCGAACCCAGGCCACAGCATTGAGAGAGTTGAAGCCTAGCCACTACTCCAACAGGAAAGCCTAAAATTATTCAACTTCTGAGTAGCTTTCTGAAGTTCACTAATTTTTATTAGTATACAATTTCTTTTCTAGGATAAATAACATTATTCTCCACCAAAAATTTGTTTTGGAATAAAAGTATATACTCTTTGACTCTATAAATGACTCCATTTTGAACCCCCCACTCAAAGGTGGTTTTTTTGTTTATATATGTAATATTCCAATTTTCAGAGATGCAGTTAAAATCCATTATAACTCACTGCATGGGATGTTTTAGTTAATTACTTGAAGAGGAATCTTGCTACAGTGAATACTAAATTCAGGTATCAAATTTTTAAGTAGCAAAAAGAGGAGAGAAAACAAGGCTGGTGCATGACTGTTCTGAAATAAATTAACAAAAAGATAAATGACAAAGTCAAAGATGTGCTGTTAATAATAGTTACAAATTATTGAACATCAAAAAAAGTATTAGACTTTGTAGTAAGCTCTTTCCACTTATCTGTTGTTATCCCTTCTCTCTTTCAAAGTCCTGCAACCTTGATTTATTGGAAATTCCTACTTTGGGTTCATTTGGATAAATACTACGGGTATTAAACTGTTTGGGCTGATACATTGTTTTTATTTAGTGATGAGAATAATAAAGTGAGAAGGAGTAATAAAAGATGTTACGTTCCATTTGTATCTATCATCTGGAGATTGAATAAAAGGTTTTATTTTGCCATGTGTTTCCCAAATATCTCTAAATACATTTTTTACCAGTGTTAGTAAACCAAAATCCTATTCCCAGAGGTTTCTACTCACCATTTAGCAGGATTCTAACTGGGGAGGAACAAATAGTCTTAGAGCAGTCACACATTGGAGGTGCTGTCAGTTCACTCTCCAGGGTGCTCTCTTCCTGAATTACATAGTTGATACAGAAAGAAATAATGAGAACAACTTGGGCTGAGAACTACATTCCCAAGCCCTACTCTATACAATGAAAATGCTCATTATTTATATGTGAAGTCTGAAGGAGCAGTACAATTCATTTTTGTTCAGTACTTTCTAATTGAACTTTTTATATCCACCCATTTTATAATTAATAACTATGGGCCTTGCAAATTGATTTTTCAAAACTCACTAGCCCACACCTCAGTCTTGTACCACTGAAAGCAGTTTTGTTGGCTTTTTAACCTTCAGGCCTGCGTTCTTGCCGAGTATTAATAGTCTAGCATCACAACCAGAAAGAATAATCACACCAGTTGTTAATTAAATCTAAGACAGTGATAAGGAGAAAATGGTCACATTAATCATTGGATAAAGAGATTAAAAATAGCTCCCCAAAATAGCCTGCTGAAATTCACATCACAGCATAGGATGTTGAACATTTTAAAGCCCTCACTACCCACTACCCAACAAACAAAGGCTGAAATTAGCTGAATGAGAGGAAAATTCTCTGATCTGGCACAGAATGATAATGAGAAACATGAGCTGTTTTGCTGCCAGACCCAAGGTCACTGTAAGTCAATTATTTCATGGGGTCTTGCCAAAGTATGTGTTTATAGTTAAGTACAAATCCAGCTATGTCAAGGTTACAATATTTAGTTGAAGAGAATGTTTCAAACACCAAGGAACTAAATATTTTTTACTGCAGGATTAAAAGGAGGTGACTTTTGCTCCTCATTGTACACAAGTCAGGACCTGAAATGTTTGGGGCAGAAGAACCTGACAGAGGACAAAGTTCATTTATGAGCAACACTGTTTTCTAGACCAAGTGTAAAATTACAGAATTTCAGAACAGGGAGGGACTTTGAAGGTCATCTGATTCAACCCCCTCATATTCCAAAAGAGGAAACTGAAGTTTGGGGATGGTAAGGAACTTTTGCAAGGTCACAGTCAGACTGGACTCCAGGCCTTTGGACTTCCCACTGCCTCTCTTTGCTGAGAGATGCCTTGTATTGTGGAGAATACAGGGGTCCCTTCTCAGGGTCCAGCAAAAGACTAGACCAAGACCATGGCATGTACAAATCATATACAAATAATGTAGATCACCTTTGTCAATATAGGGTGTCATCCTTCCTGGTTACTACAAATTTTGGAGCCCACTTAAGAAATGATAAACCCAGAGCTGTTGAATAAAGCCTATGACATTTGATAAGAGTTTGTTTCTGCCTAGTAAGTAACTGAAGTACTTCCTGTCTCCACATTAAACTGTTTTTCTTCTTAGCGCATCCCTACTAAAGATTTAGTCAAACAATAAATATATATTGAACCCTTCCTGTTTAAGCACTACCTTTTTCTTTTACTGTATTATCTTCTTGTTATACTACTTAAGTTTCTAGAAGGATTGACAAGTGTCTTTGTCATGCCAATGTTTTTATGTCTGTATAATGTTTGGGTATTTTCCCTAAGGTTCTGCCTAGAGTAAGCTCAGTTTTATGACAAAAGTCACACTCCCCACCCCAAATGGAGCTAGTTATTTAGGGTTAAGATAGTTTTATTCATGTCAAATTTAATTTGATACTTTATTAACCAACTGTACCATTTTCTATCATGATTTGTTCTCCAGTCTAAGCTCAGTAGTAAGCTTACATGATAGGTTGATACTGGAGGAAAAGTAAACATAGTATTTTTTGTAAATAAATTTAAAAATTATGTATTACTGCCTGATGAAATTCACTCTGAGTTTCCAGTTCACTCAGTTTCAAGAAAAACATGGGGGGCAAAAAGCTTCTCTTTCTCCTTTCTTTGTTCTTCCTCCTTTCCTTTCTTTCTTGGAAAATATGTCTCGTTGTCTGCTATTCACTCCACTGTTCTCAAGTACCTTGGTTCAGTGAGAGAGCAAAACTTGTTAATGGACAAACTCTTTCTTTAAAAGTATCCCACACTTTTTTGCTGCTGTGAAGATGGGGAACAAGTCACATGTCAAATAGACATTTCCATCAAAGACTCCCTATACAAAACACCTGAATACTTACACTTTAGAGTTAGTATTTTAATCTTGTATGCTTTTCCTACTGCAGCAATCTCCCTTAATCCATGTGGCCAGTTGCTTTTTCCTTTGAGTTGGGCTGCCAGTCCCCATGCATTCTGGAGGTGGCCTATGGGCCTTAATAGACATGAATTTCAGGAAACTTGCCCAGTGACTGGGTTTTTGTAACAATCCAATGAGCTGCTAATGCCAAGGGCTCCATATTAGATTTAAAAATGAACCGTAGAGCTCTTAAAGCCACAAATACAATAGAAAAAAACAAAGAATAGAAACAAGAAAATGGCATAGACATTACCTGAAAAAAGACCTTGCTTAACTGTGAACTGCCTCTCACTCTATAAAAGCTATGCACTAATCAAATGCCCCATGAAAGATATTCTATTGAAAATCAGCTCCTTTAAGCTGATCATTATATTCAACATATTAGTTTTCTAATGCTACTCTAAAAAATTACCACTAATTTAGTGGCTTAAAGTAATACAATGCTACTCCCTTATGTTCAGGAGATTAGAAGTTCAAAATTACTTTCACTGGGCTAAAGTTCAGGTGTCCAGAGGACTGGTTCTGTCTGGAAGGCCTAGGGGAGTCCATTTCCCTGCCTTTCTAGCTTCTGAAACCTGCTCCATTCCCTGGTTTGTAACCCATTCCTCACATTACTCCAATTTCTTGCTTCCATTGTCATCCTATCTCCGAATTCCTCCTTTGACCTTCTTACTTCTGTCTTATAACCACCATGATTACATTGGGCCCCTTCAATCTCCCCATATCAAAAACCTTAGGCTAATCACATCTGCAAAGTTCCTTTTGCTATATAACATTTCCTCATTTTAAGGATTAGGATGTAGTTATTTTTGTGGGACCCTGTTCACCTTACTGCACTCAGCCAGACAGCAACTCAACTGAGGAAACAATTCTGATTTACTCACCGATGTGGTTTGAAAACAAAAGATGAAATGGAGACATTAAGCTGAGCTATTGCTTACTCCACTGGACTGTTTTGTGCACTACTCAGTAGGAGGGTGTTGATTTCTGAATAGACAAAGGCATCTCATAGATTCTGGTTATTTGTTCTGCCACTTCCTGTTAAAACACATCTACAAATCTAATACAGTTTAGTTTACAGTTATCCCATTATTGCTTTTGGTACTTGGTCCTGACAAATTCTCTCCCACCTATCATATTGGGAATAGATTCCCAGTAGTACTGGCTTTCAACTTGAGAGATTTTCCTATTTCCTTCCCTTCCCCATTTTTAAACACTTTAAGGTTTGCACAAAATGTATACTAGTGTCAATCGTAAATTTCATTGTTTTAAATAATTTCTTTGAAAATTTTAATAAAGCTGTCTCATAAGATGACACTTAATTTTTATCCCTATCAAATAATCTCTATAAAATAAGCTTTCTATTCTATACAAATTTCAGTGAATATAGTAGTCCTTATTTCAGTATTTTATGGAAAGAGTTAAAAATCATACTGTCGTTAAGATATGATATGTTCATACGATTACATTGTACCACTTATATAGACACAGTCTTGAACAATGTAGCATGTTGTACATTTGTATTTGTTAGTCTTCTCTCTCCAACTAGATTCTGTTTCTTAACAGAAATAAAACATTTTACTTCATTTTTACCCTCAGTGATAACTAGTATTGGATTGGCCACATAATTAGCAATTGGGTTATTTTTGGTTGATTGTCTAGTCTTTTCTCTAAAGTCACATATGGCTATATGATTTTATTCCTTTCTAAAAATTTGGATACATTTCAATTTAAACATATTGTATATATGAGAACTTGAATTTGCTTTTAAGAAAGAAAAATTAGAGGGAGTTCCCTGATGGTGTAGTGGCTTAAGGCTTCGGCACTGGCGCTGTCAGCGCTGCAGCCTGGGTTCGATTCCCAGTCAGGGAGCTACCCACATACCAAAAAAAAGCAAAAAAATAAAAATAAATTAAAAAAAAGAAAGAAAAATTAGAGCTTGATGGTTTCATTTGAAATAGAATATAAGATTCCTATTAATTAGAACTATCTACTACAAAATTTAAATGTACAGTACAGGAATATTTTCATTGCAAAAGTAAAATATGGTTGTATTCTGATTGATTTCTACTATTTTCATCTTCAGCTCCTATGACTTTTAAAAATATGTACATGCTGCTTTATAATTCTATTACCTTACCGCCTCGACTTTGATTCTGATTTGTCTCTATAATTTTAATATTTACCTTTTTTAAAACTCTCATTTAATTTTCCTTTATTTGTACTGTTTGCTCTTATATAATACATATGTAAAAGTGCATGCTTACAGTGTACAGCTCAATGAATTTTCAGAAAGAATCTTCTCCCACCAATCTCACCAGGTGTAGAAACAGAGTATTGCTAGCATCCTTCAAGCCCCTCATTTCTCCTCTCCAAGGTTATCCCTCTCTTGACTTCTCATGTCATAGATTATTTTTGCATGCTTTTGAACTCATTTTGTTTTAACTTTTCTTGTTTACTAGTGGCCAATTTAAAAAGATTCTGATTTCTAACCTCTCCCCGCAAAAGATTCCTGGGGATTTATTTTCTTTCTTCTTTTTAAAAGATAAATTTAATGATGCAGTTCATTATCTCAATAATGTCATGTTCATCATTAAATTCATCTTTCTTATGACTTACTAATGGATGTCCTATGTCTTTTCTCTCTAATCTTTTTATAAAAGCCTTGAAAGTTTCTCTAATCCTTCCACCCACACATTCCTTCCAGGGACTACTGTCCTTTCCTGTCACTTGCAGTTCTCAAGATGGTTCTAGTGTGAGTCTACCTTCTTTCATATTCTGAGAGAGAGAGAGATCATTTTATATCTTTCAGGAGGAAATTCTCCATCTTCCTTTGTGAGTCCACGGTACAGCTTTACTTTTTCTTTTAAAGAAATAAAATCCCATGTGTATTAATTATAGAGTGTTGCTTAAGTTTCTAAAGATTCCTGGGGCACTTACAAGCATTTAATAATTCTCACTTCAGTTGGCTGATTAGTTTTATTCTTAAAATTTTTAATCTAGGAATTAAGGCTTAAACTGCTACGGGCTGTGCATTCATCAGTTTTTACGATGCCAAACTCATGTGGTCACTGGCGTCTTCTCTTCTGTAACTCTCATCCTTATTTACTTCCTTCCCCTTTGTTCAGAGGCAGATTGAGACTTTGGCTAGGGCTCTAGTCTCTGCTTCTAACATCAGTGTTTCTAAAGAACCATTTGGACGATGGATGTATCATATGTTTGTTTCCCAGACGATGCCTAGAATAACTCTCCCTGATGAAATATTTTGAGCACTTTAAAGAATTTGAAGAATTGAAAACTCTAAGTACATCTCACATTCTTGATTCATTTTAACGCTAGGGACACAGAACATTACAGAGCAGTGGTCCCCAATGGTTTTGGTGCCAGTGACCAGTTTCGTGGAAGACAATTTTTCCATGAACAGGGGTGGGAGGAGTTGGGGTGGGGAGGAGATTGTTGGGGGATGATTTAAGAACCTTACATTTATTGTGCACTTTATTTCTATTATTATTACATTTTAATATATATAAAGAAAGAGTTATGCAAATAATCTAGAATCATCGCTGATTTGACAGGAGGTGGAGCTCAGGTGGTAATGTGAGCTATGGGGAATAAATACAGATATAGGTTTGCTGGCTGGCCCTTGGCTCACCTCCTGCTGTGTGGTCTGGTTCCTAACAGGTGGAACCCCTGTTGTAGAGGATAAAACTCTTGACTAGAAGACAGGAAACACGTGTTCTTATCTTGGGCAAGCAGCTAACCAGCTATACGATCTTAGGCAGGTCATCTTTTGGCATTCTTCATCTTTAATATTGGACCACAGGAATTCTCAGTAGATGTGGGGAATGAAAGTACCTAGTCCCTCTGGGGACACATAAGAATCTGTAATGGTGTATATTTTTATGAAGAATCTGTAATGGTGCATATTTTTATGATCCCAAATACAATAAGTGAAATTTTTCAAATCTTCTTGGGTTATAGAAATAAATTATAAAGGTTCATTGAAATACATTGTGTGAGAAAATAGATTTAAAAATATTGAAAACACTAAGCAAGAGTGTCTTTAGAACATCTAAGAATCTGCTATCTATGTAGAAGATCTTTAGGTTTCTTTCATTTCTTGAAATTTGTCACATCAGTGATTCTCTTTTCTGGTGCCCTGCCCTCCACAGAGTTCTCTATAAATTATACAATTCCCACCCAGGGTTTCTGGATCTTCTACTCCTTTAGTTTTCCTAATAAAAATAAATAATTCCTTTTACTCAGTAAGAACTATAATCAAAACCCAATGAACCAAGTCCTCTGAGCAGGAAGTTCTTCTGCTGCCCCTCTGCCCATGCTCCCCACAGCTCAGCTCTGCCTGCACTGGAAAGCTGGAAAGAAAACTGAGCTGAAACTGAGATCTGAATCATTTTGCATTTTCAACAATTGTGTTGATGCTACCATGTTGCCTCATCTCACTGAGCTAATCCCTGAATAAGAAGCTAGCATTTTACTTCTTACACTGACACTGCCAGGCTAGAATCAGCTCTGGGGTGAGCTCTCTTATTGCTGGAAGACCAGGAGACCCTGAGGCTCGCAGTTGACCCAAAACACCTTCCAAATGGAGCAGAGTTTTTCACATGAGTAAATCAGTCTGAGGTGAGGGGCCCCCAGAGAAAATCCTCAAAGAAGAGCCACCACAAAATAGTAGGGATCTGGGAACAGGAGTGTGAACAAGGTGAGCCATCTGCTCCCTCTGCCTCAGGCCTACATCAGACTTATTGGGACACCTAGAGGGAGACTGGAATGACAGCACTTCTTAACAGTTGCTTGGTGGTGGTGCCACCTAAGAAACAAACCACAGGATCCTATTAACAGCGTAAGGGTAATCAGAGAGGGAGGTAAGCAGGACGATGGAGTCGTAGGTGAAAGATCTACTGGGAAGAGGTTGGAAGATGATCATGGATGAACCTGTTTTGAACACTATTTTTTAAAAAATTAGGCTCTTGAGCCGTTTTCCTGCTGGAGCCTGCTCCTACCTCTTAAGAGAGTACTTTCGCCTTGACATTCAAGGCCCTTGAGCCACTCCTGCTCAGGCCCACTCCTACCTCTTTGTAGTGTACTTTTTTTCAATAAACTATCCCTTTGTTTCATCTCTAAAATAAATGAATAAATAAATAATAAAATAAATTAAATAAGAACATACCATTTATCTGTATTTGCCACTTGGCCTCATGAGAAGTTGATCTAAGAATGAAAATCCATGGAGTAGATCTCAATAGACCTCCCAGTGAACTTTTCCTCTCTCTGCACACTGATCGTGAGATTCCGGAGCCCTGCTGAAGAGGGACTGTGATAATGGAGAGATGGAATGGAGGTCAGCTCCAAGTGGTTAGCAGGCCTTTTCCTATACCTAAAATTGCTTGCATTGTCATGGAAAAATGAAACTCAACAACTGTAAAGAAATAACTTGCATGAATAGTGAGTAAATATAGTGCAGTGAGACAAAAGAAGGTTAAACTTTCTTACACAGACACACACACACACGCATACACATATACCCACAGAACAAAGACAACTAAGAAATGGACAACATTTTCCCGATGATGCTCAGGAGTTGACTGTGGACTCCTTCCACCAAGCAGTAGGATGAGCAGTGAGGTTCCTCCTCCGACTTGGAAGCATTTTGGTCTAAGAAATGAAGGGCTGAGCCTGTTTCTCTGACTCCCACAGGAAGTGGTGGGCTGTGAGCATAGCTACAGGCTTTCCTGTGCAGCGTAAATTGGTCCAATGTGCGCAAAACATTCTTATCTGATGAAGAACTGGAAGTGTGACTGTGTGCTAAAATTTTGGAAACAATACTGGGTCTCTGCTTCACTGTTCCCTCATTTTTTTTTCTGCTGTCCCTTCTTTTTTGGCAATCACATTGGACTCGTGGTTCTTTTCTAACATCTCACATGGTTTTAATTAAGGACAAATATAACTGAGAACAGAAATGCTCCTAATTTTTCTTCTCTTCTTCCAGACTAATGTAGTTCATTGTTAATCTTTTTGTTGTATGTCTCTTTGAACCATATACATATATCTCAACCTAAAAATGTTCCATTTTAAAAATTTATCTTGAGAAAGGAAGTAGTGATATGAAACAAACTTTACTTGGCTAAACTATATTTATCATCTAGGAGAAATAAACTGGCCAGATGTTTTGATTTTCAGTACGGCTTAGCATCTAACTAGATGTGTGGCCTTGAAAAATTTACTTGAAGTTCCTGATGGTAAATTTTTCATTTCTAAAAATCATAAAGTTGGATTAGGTACACTTCCAGGTGCCTCCCAGGAAACTTAATGATTATCTTTGTCAGGTATGTTGGTATCACCTTCATGAGATAAGCCAAAATGGGACTCCTTACCTGCACAGGAAAATGAAGACAATATATACATATATATATATATATATATATATATATATATATATATATATATAATCTTTATATTTATTTCTTTAATAAAATTTAAAATGACCAAAAATAAAATTTAGTCCATTTTATTAATGGCTTAAATGAAGCAGTAACACAGAATACACAGCTATGCACAACACCAGACACTTAGAAAGCAGACACTAAATGTTTGCTGGAGTACGTAGTGCATTAGCTGCAGACAAGGGGACATAACCTAGTGAAAAGAGTATAGAATTTATAAAATGAAGGGTCAAGTCTCAGCTCTACTACCTATAGTTTTATGATTTAGAACTAGCCACTTAACCTTTCTAAGCCTCAGTTGCCTCAAATGGGACAGATATTTGCACTTGAAATTTTGGGGAGAAACAAATAACATGTATGAAAGTGTTTCACAATGTGTAGAATACTTGAAAATATTTCGTATATAAGAAAAGTTAAATTGAATAGGCCTCAGATTGTAAATTCAGGAAGCTGACCTCTATGATCTATAGAGTGCCTCCCAGCATTGAGCATCTTTTACTCTATGACTTGTCTGAGCTTTTGCCCTCAGGCTGCAGATGTGCGGGCTCCAGACAACTTGGAACAATACTCGCTGTGTCTGGAAGTTTGAAGAGAGACTAAAACTTTCATACAACCTCGCCCTTGTCCCTACATTGCATAATGCCACCTTTCTTCAAAGATATTGTTGGGCATGTCCAGTCATCTTGTTAACATCTAACTGCTACTAAGATATTCTAGTTCACGGCTCTCTGTGGTATTATTGTTACCGGAAAGTGGGGTGCCCTCATGGGCGTGGTGTCCAGGTTCTTGGTATCTCGAGCAAAGAATTGAACGAGACACACATCAGAGTATAGAGGTGAAACAGAGAGTTTATTGAGAGAAAGTACACTCTAAAGAAGTAGGAGCAGGCTCAAGCAAGAAAATAGCTCAAGAGCACCCATAACTAATGAGGATTTGGTACTTTTATTGTCTCTAGTTGTAACGCGTTAAGCCCATCTGAGTATGGGGCCTCTTGATTGACATCTTTGATTGATGGGAACTGTGACATCACCTTTTTATTGCCCCTGTTTCCTTTCCAAACTCAATTACCTTCTGTTTGTCTTATCTTGGGGCAGGTATTACTAAAAAAAAGGTGGTATCAGGTTGGTGATTATTCCAGCAGGGTGAATTTCATGGGAGGGGTCCCGAGATCCCCCTGTTCTATCTGCCTTCCTCACATTCTCTTGAGAGACATGATCCTCACAAATTTCCATTACAAAGGAAGCTGAGGGGCTGGAGGTCTCATCTTCTGTATCTGCTTCCTGCTGAATGCAGTCATTGTCTCTATCTGTCAGGAATCCATGAAGCTCTCACCCTATTTGTTCTAAATGGGGGAAGGGGTCTTGAGATCCCCCTGGGATACTGTTGATTTCTTCAGTCAGGAAGGGCTCGAAGCCTTGCTAGGTGACATTTGCCTCCCAATGGCCCCTAGATAAGGAGAACCAGACCCAGTTAGTAAGTTCAAAAACATTGGCCTGAAAGGCAAGCCTCAAAGCCATCACTGCAGGGTGGCTACACGATAGAAGATTTGTTTAACGCTTTAGAGTCTGCATCCTGCTGGCTTTGGGCTCCACCGGCCACCCGGGTGTTATTGCCTATCCAGGAATGGCCTGGGGATGATATAATCAACAAATACAGATTCACAGTTGCCAGGCTGATTAGCTAAAGTCTAGCATACTCCATATAATTTTATCATCACATATCACAAATTTTTGGATGACTAACCAAGGTTGGAGGCAGGACATTTTGGGAACATGAGTTACAAATTTTTCTCTGAGTAATTAACTCAAGCTTGGGCAAAGGGTATCTGGAAGATGCAGGTTAAAAGCCTATTGTTTAAGTTTTGGGGTGATTGTCTAGAGCCGGAGGCAGGATGAAGACATTCCATGCTTCAAGCATGAGCAATCTGTTGTTTAAACTAGAATTAAAGGAAAACTGATTGAGAGGGTGATTGAGGCTAGGAACTAGGAAGAAGGTGAAACTGAGAGTTAAAGAACTTGGGAAGAGAAGTCTATAGTGAGGTGGGGGAGGGCGGCCTTGCTTGGCCCATATCATTATCATAAAAAAACTCTAGGAGCGGGGAAGCTAAATATAAGGTGATGGAAAGAGAAGTCACATTAGGTGGTGAACTTATTATACATCAAGTTGACAATGCACTGTAGAATTGTATGCCTGAAACCTATGTAATCCTTGCTAACAGATGTCACCCCAATAAGTCTAACAATAAAAATGAATTAAAAAAAAAAACAAAAAACAAACAAACAAAAAAACTCTAGTCCCCAAACACAATACACTTGTTTTTATGTCTGTATTTACGCATGAAATCAAAAGGAAAGAGGAAAAACATGGTGGTAGTAGGAAAAGAAATCAGATTATGTACTTTGTTTTTCATTCCAATTGAGTAGTCCTTATTTTTATTTTACCATTTATTGAAAATGACAAAATTGCTGGTAAGAGTATTCTAAACTTGCAATGGAGAAATGACTGCTTACAGAGTCACCTGAAAATCTAAATTACATAATGTGAAAGTGGGTTTATTATTATAGTGTAGGGACAGCGTGTTTACCAGACGATGTGGGCTCATAACTCTTCCACCTTCAGAAGACCTGGGCATACTGATGCTAGGGACACTGTCCTCTACCAGCGGGGTGGTCAGACCCTTCCGGTAGAGTTTCATGGGGTATGAATGTTCCACTGGAGCAGACTGCTACATGGAAGGTGTGAACGGTGTGAATGAAAGCCAGAGGAATTGATTAGGGAATGAAAACCCCAGTTTACAATGAAAAGATCTTTTGAAGTTTGTGATATTTATTTTTATAATTTGGAATCAGTTTTTACTCATTGTTGTGTATTGCTTCCCCTCAAAATGACTGTCAATATGATTATGCATCCCCCATGAATCTGTGTGTCACCCACATCGTGTCTGATATTTTTAGACACGATGATTATACAAGCAAAATGGCACATTCCAGTTCCATTCTGCTGAATGCGGGCTATAGCCTGGCATGGTGACACTCTGTAGCAGCATTTACTCTAATTATACAAAGGCTTTCTTTGACGGGGGAGTGTGCTGTGGGCTAAGGAATGAAAATGAACAATAAAGGGAAGATATTTCCAGTTTTGAACTTGAACAAAAGTTAATGCTGACAACAGAGTTAACTAATAATGGTCAGAACCCAAAAGTGCAGACAGGCATTGCATCACTGAGGGTTGGTATCCAATGCTCTCTGAAGGCAAGAACAACATCTTATGACCCTCAGGACTCACAGGGTGGAGATTGATTTTGAAAAACACCAGAGGGCAGAATTGACCTTTGGGGATTTGCCAGGCTTTCCTTTAGTAACTATCTGGGTAAGAAGAAGATGGTACCATAGGACTCTGATTAGCATGAGGGAGCTTCCTTCTCCGCCCTCTTTCCTTAATGGTGATCAGGGATAGCTGGTCTCCTCCTGTACTATAGCTGCTAATTGTATCCTCTCCAACCTCACCCACCACCTCCACCTAAACTATCTCAATGACCTACTTATACCCTCCACTTCAGAGGTGAGAGCTTGGTAAGCCACCCACATCCACTGGCATAGGATTCACCAATCTGTCATTTTGGCTGGGATGCAGGAGAGCTTCTGGCATAATAAGTATATTTTCTCAGTGATAGAATTTTCTTGCTTAATGCAGCTCTACTTCCTGTGGTTAAAGCATTCAACCTAGAGAAGATAACAGAAGTCACCTGACTGATGTGAAATATAAACACAAGTTTTCGTTTTCATTTCTTTCTTACTTTTTTTTTTCCTTCTTTTTAAACTTCCGTTTTCTGAAGGAAAGTGGGGAGGTGGGCTTTATCTTTAACAGATTAGGCTTATATAAGAAAACCTGGGTTGGAATTATGAAACCGGCATAATATTAAATCTGCTTTTCAGAGCAGCCAGTATTAGTATCATATATATTTAAGTGTTTTAATCACTTAATTAACACTAAATACTCCTCCTGTCACTGTCACTCTGATGATCTTTATGCATGTGGCCAGTGATAGAGAAATGTTGTAAAACTATGAAAGAGAAGAGGGCAATAAATGGAACTTAAACAGAATGTGTAGTTACTGTTGTAGATAATGCCAGTAAAAACTAGTTTAACTCCTCCCCCAAATTCTACATTTTTAAGACTGAGGAAAACTCAGGCTCTTAGTCTAGGCTAATGTGCCCTCACCTCAGACTGGATCCTTATCTGTTCTTCCACTTCCTAGTCTGGAAATGACACCTATAAAGCAGGAATACCTGGCCTAACAGTTATACCACTTCCTCTGCTACTGTAATGCTAAAGCAAGGTAATAGATTTGAAAGTGATTTTAAAAGTTTTAAGTGTACAAATTCAGAAGTCTGCAGAAGCATATTTTTGAGTTTCACTATAAAAAATATATAATCATAAAAGATCTCTTTTCTTGTTATAGTCCAAGTAAACAAATGTCACACACATTTTTGCAGTTTAGCAGGTCAACGTTTCATCACTTGGTCAGGAAGCTAAGTAATATACCTATTAAAACTCATTAAAAATTCGAAAACTCTAATTCTGACTTTTATGTATAATTCAAGTTCAGTGAGAAGGCATCAATCTTTTAGAGAGTTTTTTTTTTTAAGAGAGACAAAGTAAGACTCTGAGTCAAAACCAAATTGGTTCCAGCTTTCTAAATTTATGAACTTTCATTTTGTTTTCTGCTGCTTTTACTGGTACTCTGGGTGGTGCTCCATTATTGAGTTGCCGGTTCCACATGAACCAGTCTTTTCTTAGATAGATTGCAAAACCTGAAGCGACAACATACAACAATCAAAAGTCAGTATTGGAGTGAGATGAGCCAGACCTCCCTTTCCAAAACATGCAATCAAAGTGTTACTACTTTATTATCAGTAGCGATGGAGTCAGGGATGAAGACACCAAAGGGCAAATTATTAAGCCTATCAGCTGGGTAGTGACTTTTGCAAATCAGTTCTTGGTACCTTCATTTTGAGTCTCCTTAGATACAGAAGCAAAAACTGCAATACACAGTAGAAATACCCTAGGCTTTTTAATTTTAAAATCTTGAATATACATACTGATTCTACTCCTTAATATACAGATATATAAAATTTTGACAAATTACTTCAGTTTTTAAAGCCTGAGCCTCAGTTTATTCATACGTAAGAGGGATACAATAATATAATATTACATATTTTAAGGTATCACATTGAGGATTAAAAACACTCTATCTTAAATGCCTAATGTCGTGCTTGGCACATAGCACTCTCCAAGTAAAGGGAAGTTGTAATTATTGTGTTGTCAAATGCTTTTCTTTTATCAATTGAAATGATCACTGGGGGGAGGTCTGTGTCTTTATTCTTCCAATGTGGTGTATTATACTGATTAATTTTTATGTATAGAAACATTCTTCCATTAAATCTCAGTTGTCAATGAAACATTATGTTTCTAATGTACTATTGAATTCAGTTTGCTAGTATAGTAGACTCTCAGTTAACTGGCACTCATGGGGATTGGTAGATGCCAGATGAATATAATTTCTGGTTGCTTGAAAATTACTATTAATTTTACTATTAATAGGCCTAACTAATACCATATCACATACTGTATCATAGAATATAATATTTCCTGTTTTTCCTTGATGTTAATATCAAAATACAATAAGTAAAAGTAAATTAAGACAAAAAAATAAACTCAGAGTAACACAGTTTTATTATAAAAACAGTTCTATGAATGCAGTGTGCAATTTTAGTTAAATGGCAGTCGATAAACATTTCAACTTAATGAACTTCACTAACATAATTTTTAACCTCAAGTAACTTAGAAAAAACACACACATACCCACTTGAAACTGTTACGGTAGGGGTAGAGAGTTTACTGAGTAGACAGACATCGCATCAGGATCATCAGGATGTGATGACGTAGCTAGGACAGGGTCATGAGTGGATGTGGTTTTGGATCTATATCAGCAGATGATGCTGTACCGGCAAACAAGTGCAGCTTCCTTGAAACATGACTAAATATCAACTTGCGTTGAGGCCCTACATCTCTCCCGCAGCAGGGTTTTACATAATGTGCAGCTGCATAATATGCTGAGAAGTAAAAAAGGGTTGCCGTTCTGCAGAAGCTGCAAATAGCTGCAGTAGCTCTGTGCTGGATACATTTTCTACTTCATGTTCATTGTCATCACTCTCTTCCTCCTGTGCAACATTCATTTTTTTTCATAATTCACAGCAGCTTCTATGAAGTCTTCTGTATTAAGTGTATGAGCTACTGAAATAGCTTCATCCAAAGCAAGACAGTTGTCAAGTTCATCTCGAGACAAATTTATTTTGTCATTAACAGAGTCAACTAACTCACAGATTACATCATAAATTCTGCTACTGGCAGCTGCACAATGGACTGGTCTAACTCATAGTACTGCATGAGGTACACCGAGTTCAAACTTACGTTTCCACTAGAAATTAATTTTATTTTAATTTGAAGTATTTTTTCTCAATTATTTTACCAATTGCTTGAGAGTTCAAGTTAATCGAGAGTCTACTGTATTTTGTTTATTGACTTGCAGTTTTCTTATTTGTTTGTTTTTATTTGTTTTCTTGTAGCATATTTTCTGTTAATGCTGGCTTCATACTATGAATTAGAAAGTACTGTCTCTTCAATTTTTTTGGAAGAAATGTATTAATTTTTCTTTAAGTGTTTGAAGAATTCTTCAGTGAAACCATCTGGCTCATAATTTTCTTTCTTTTTTTTTTTTTGGTTGGGAGAATTTTATTACTAATTAACCTCCTTACTAGTTATAAATCTATTCATGTTTTCTATTTATTCATGATGCAGTTTTGGTAGATTTGTATTTGTAGAAATTTGTCCATTTTATTTAGATTATAAAATTTGTTGGCACAGACATATTTACAATATTCTCTTATATAGTCTTTATTTCTGTAAAATCAATAGTAATGTCTCACTTTGATTTCTGATTTTAGTTTTTGGAGTTTCCTCTCTTCTTTCTTAGTCAATGTAGCCACAGATTTGTTAATTATGTTGGTCTTTTCAAAAAACCAACTTTTGGGTTTGTTGTTTTTCACTATTATTTTTCATTTCTCTGTTTTGTTTATCTCTGCTCTAATTTTTATTATTTCTTTCCTTTTGTTAGCTATGGGTTAATCTTGCTTTTCTTTTTCTAGTTTATTAAGGAGCAAGTTATATTATTGATTTGAGATCTTTCTTTTTTTAATGTAAGCATTTGAAGCTATACATTTTCCTTTTAATTCTGTTTTTCTGCATCTCATAAGTTCTGGTATGTTGTGTTTTTATTTTCCTTTTCATTCATCTCAAGGTATTATCTAATATCCTTTGTGATTTCTTCTTTAATATCTTGTTTAATTTTCACATATTGTGGATTTTCCAATTTTCATTAAGTTATTGATTTCTGGCTTCATTCCACTGTAATCAAATACAAACTTTATATAATTTCAATTTTCTAATTTTGTTAAGATTTGTTTTATGATGTAACAAACATATATTCCTTCCTGGAGAATGTTCTCTGTCCAATTGGAAAAAATGTGTATTCTGCTATTTTTAGGTGGAGTGTTCTACATATGTTTGATACTTCCAATTTATTTACAGTGTTGTTTAAATCCACTGTTTACTATTTATCTACTATCTGGATGTTTTATTTATTACTGAAGGTGGAGATATTGAAGTCTTCTACTATCATCATAGAGTTGCCCTTCAAATCTGTCAATGTTTGTTAGATATATTGGAGTTCTTTAGATGTTTTGTGCATATATGTTTATAATTGTTATATCTTCTTAATGAATTGACCCTTCCATTAATACATAGTATCTTCTTTGCCTCTTGTAATATTTTTTTACTTAAAGTGTATTTTGTCTAATATTTGCATAGCCATTCGAGTTTGCTTTTGGTTACTATTTGCAAATATATCTTTATCATTTTTTTATTTCTAATCTAATTCTGAGACATAAAGTAAGTGTCATGTTGACAACATAGTTAAATAATAAAAAAAAATCTATTGTTCCAACATATGCTTTTTGATTGGAGAATTTAGTTAATTTACAGTTGAAGTAGTTACTGATAATGAAGGTCTTACTTTTGTCATTTTATTTGTTTTCTCTATGTTATATCTTTTTTTGTCACTTATTACCTCCATTACTGCCTTCCTTTGTTTAGTTGAGTTTATAATGACACTTTTAACTTCCTTTTTTATTTCTGTTTGTGTATGTTCCATTGATATTTTCTTTGTTGTTATCATGGTGATTACATATAAGCTTCCAAAGTTATAACAATCTAAATTGAATTGATACCAAGAACTTCAATTGGATATGAGACTCTACTCCTATATAGCTTCAGTCCCTTTATGTTGTTGAAGTCACATATTACATCTTTACACATTATATACCCAATTGCATAGATTTATAATTACTTTTTAAGCATTTTCTAATAAATTCTAGAGTGGAGTTAAATCCAAAATTTTAATAATAGTGACTTTTACATTTACTTTTACCAGGTGTCTCCATCCAGCTTCAAGTTCCTATCTAACATGCTTTCATTGTGTTATAAAGGCATAATATTGTAATTTGTAATAAAAAGTATTAGTATAGTTAATATTTGGTTTTTATCCTTGTTCATGACATAGAGCTCCTAAAACTCTTGGAATTTTCTAAGTGATGTGTACAACAGAGGTGTCTTTTGTTATGTTAATAAGATAACATTTGGAAAGTCACTGGGTAACCAAAGATGGAGATCGGTTACCTCAGAAGCCAACCATGTGAACAGAAGGTTGCAATTTTTATTCTCACCTCTGGACCTTAAAGGAGGAAAAAGGGGGTGGAGATTAAGAACAATCACCAGTGGCCAATAATTTTATCAATTATACCTAGGTAATAAAACTTCTATAAAATCCCAAAAGGGTAGGCTCAGAAAACTCTGGGTTGGTGACCATGTGGAGGTATTGGGAGCATGGCACACTTAGAGAAGATAGAACCCCTTCCCACATATTTTGCCCTATGAATCCCTTCCATTTGACTATTCTTGAATTATATTCTGCTTTGATAAACTAGTTAATTAGTAAACAAAATATTTTTCTGAGTTCTGTGAGCCACTAGCAAATTAACTGAATCTAAAAATGGGATCATGGGAAACTTTGATCTATAGCCAGTCAGTCAGAACCTGTATTTGTGATTGGCATCTGAAGTGGAAGACTGGGGGGTAGTCTTGTAGGACTGAGACTTCAACCTATTGGATCTGATGCTATTTCCAGGTAGACAGTGTTAGAATTAAGTTAATTGCTTGTTGGTATTGGAAAAAAAATCTGAGAAGGACTTTCTTTAGGATTCATTATAGAGCGAGTGTAGTGGTAATAAACTCTCTCAGCTTTTGTTTGTTTGGGAATGTCTTAGTTCCCTCACTCGCTTTTGAAGGATATTTTTCTGGATAAATAATTCTCAGTTGAGTTTTCTTTCTTTCACCACTTTAAATATAATTTTCTGGCCTCTAAGGTTTTGCTGAGAAATTGAGGACTAATGTCATTAAAGAACCCCTGTACTTGATGAATCACTTCACTCGTATTGATTTCAGTATTCTTTCTATGGCTTTGGCTTGTAACAGTTTGATTATAATGTGTCCTGGTGTGGATCTCTTGATTTTCCTACTTAGAGTTTGTTGAGATTCTTGGATTTGCAGATTCATGTATTTCATGAAATTCAGGAAGTTTTCAGCCATTATTTCTTCAAATAATTTCTTCACCACTTTCTCTTCTTCTGAGACTCCCATAATACTTATATTGGTCCTTTTGATAGTATTCTATAAGTTCCTTAGATTCTGTTCACTCTCTTTATTTTTATTTTTAATCTAAGGGCTCAATAATTCTTGATGTCTTATTTTCAAATTCTCTTATTCTTTTTTTCTGTCTGCTCATAGCTGTTGTTGAACTCCACTAGAAAATGTTCTTTTTCAGTTATTACACTTCTTAACTCTAGAATTTCTGTTGGTTTCCCTTGTTTGATTCTTATCTCTTTGTTGATTTTTTCTTATGTATTGTGTTCCTGAATTTCTTTAGTTTATTGTCCATATTTTCTTTCAGCATTTTGAACATATTTAAGAAAATTGTTTTGCTCTTTGTCTAGTAAGTTCATTGTCAGTTTTTTGTTTTTTGTTTGTTTGTTTGTTTGTTTTTTGGTAGTTCCCTGGCTGTGAATCAAACCCAGGCCACGGCGTTGAGAGCACTGAAGCCGAGCCACTACAACACCAGGGAACCCTATTGTCAGTTTTTTCGGGGGACAGTTTCTATCAATTTATTTTACCCCTTCAATGAGCTGTAGTTTCCTTTTTTTTTTTTTTTTTTAAAGAAAATTTGTGGGGGTTTTTGTTACTAAAAATTGAACATCTGGTTATGATAATGTGGTAACTCTGAAAGTCAAATATCACTCTTCCCTAGGGTTTTCTTTCTTTCTGTTTGTTTGTTTGATTGATTGTTTAAGGCTGTGATGCTCAATTTTTTTTAGACTTTTCAAAAAGTGTATTCCCTACAATGTGTGTTCACCAAAGTCTCTGTGAGAACACAAATTTAGCTTGTGTTCCACTAATGTTTTAACAGAGATTTCCTTGAATTTTAGAAACTGAAACACAGAGAGACAGAGAGAGAAACAGGAAAGAGAAGGAGCAGGAGAGGAAGAGGTAGAGGGACAGGAAGAGAGACAGAGAGAGAGAGAGAGAGAGAGAGAGAGAGAGAGAGAGAGAATTACCACTCTCAGTCTTGGTAGCTCGGCTCTGTGAGAGGGTATTCTTTCCACTTAGATACACTTGCTCTGACCCTAAGAATCAACTTAGGTGTAAGTTTCAGTTTTTCTCAGGGTTATTCTGAGCACATATTTTATTTATGTATGCATGTGACTTTCTAGATTTTCCTGTAAAAATGACTGCTTTTGAATCTTCTAATTTCCCAAAGAATTTTACCCTACTTTTCTTCTGGGACTTAGATGGTTTATTGTATCTATCCAGTGAGAATCTATTGCTCAAATGTCTGTGGATGTGTAACCTTCTTGCAGATTTTATAAGTACAACATTCAGCTTTTCAGGCTTATGTGAGAAACAGATAGGGAATTAATTCTTCAGGTATTTCCAACAATGTTAGAATAGATATACCCAATAATTTGCAAATTAGTTCTACTGTCCACTTCTGGTTTAAAAAGTGGAACTGGAAATTGAGTTGCCACTACTTAATACCAAGACTGCTACTATTTGTGCAAATGTTTGTTGTTTTGTTTGTTTGTTTTTATGATTATACGAAAGAACATTAACTTGGATCTTCCTAGTCCACCATTTTGCTGATGCCTCATCATATTATTTTAAATGGTTTTACCACATACTAAAAACTGCACTGAGCTTGTTATTTTATCTATGCTCTTTAAACTCATTCTTTACCTTTCTCTGTCCCAGTCTGTACCCCTTAGGTTAATCTATACAGGCCGTATCAATGGGCTCTCAGCATAAGTGGGAGGAGATGGAGGCTATGCATTTAATTTCTTTCCTGCAGTGTATACAAGTTGGCCATATATTTCCATCAAATGTCACAGCTCTTCTCCATTGACCCTCTCCCTATAGCTATTCATCCTGAGATCTGGAGCTGGCACTTTTCCCTTCCAACCAGGGGGGTAATAAAGAACTTAGCAATCACCATCACCTTCTGCTGTTTTAGCTCCAAGGTCCTACAACATTCTTCTACATGCTTCTAAATCTTTCCACACCTTTGTAAATTACTCTTTTATTAACACTCCTCAGTCAGTTGAGAGTACCATCTGTTTCCTGCTGGAACTCTGTTGACACACTGCATTATTGGCTGCTATTCCTCTTTCAGAAAAATCCTTCTGATTTTGGATAAATATTCTCAGATATCAGCAGATTATGAAAGTTACTTTGGGTCATCAAGTAGGTATTCACTTGCTTGAATGAATTTGTAATATTTATCAGAATGATACTCAACTTCAGAGTCAGAAAGTGTCTTATTAAATATTCAACCTTAATCCTATAATCTGAAATGTGAACAAATTTATGGCTCAATTCCTGCAAAACAATTGAAATAAAAAGATTGCACTTTCTTCATGAGTGAGCAGAAGAGAGCAGCAAATCCCCATCACAGCAACCTGTCTCAGGAGTGGAATCATCTTGCTTTCTCCAAAATAGAGAAGATGAGTGGCCAGGAGGAATTACAAAGATTGGATCTCCTGTGTCTAGAAAGAAGTCACTCATAAGGCAAGATCAAGTGGATTCTTTTCTAATTAATTGTTCTCATTGTTGACAGTGTTTTCTTAATCAGACTTGATGAGGCCACTTTGTCAGAAACCTCCAGAGGCTGCCTTTGACCACAGACAAGAATGACAAATACTCAGCATGTGAGTGGTCACTTCACTCCCACTTCCCATGGTGTGCTTGTCTGCTAAAGCTGCTTTCAGTCTTAGAAACATTTCCATCAAAGATTTGCAGGTAATCAATTATTATATTGCTTTTTATTCAAAGTAAATATATTTTCCTCTTGTCCAAAATAAATATCTTGTCCTCTAAGGTATGATATAAATCCAAAAATATGGCATTACACAAACTGACCCCACTCTTTCATTCTAACATTTTAGCATTTTTTTTCTCTTACTCTTTGGTGCCATATCTTTAGCTCTTTGCACTGTTTATAGCACATATTGGATGTTTGAAAAATTTTTAGGCTAATATTGATATAATTCTATGAATTAAAGTTAACTTAAAACACACACATGCAACATTTAAAGCTGAGCCAAATATGCTGAGAATATTGACATAGCACCAGATAACATTTGTACATGAGTTTGGAACCTTTATTTGTATACATGTATTTATATAGACTTAAGAGTAGAAATGGTGTATTAGTTGAAAAGTTGGGAAGTACATTTCTTATAGAGCAAAACTACATATTCATGCCCAATGTACCTTTAACTGACTCTAACAAGCAGATGGCCTTGATGACAGTCGTCTTCTCACAGTAGAGCGGTAAACACATTCACACATAAGGTCTAATCTTTTCTGAGATGTGGCTCAACTCTCCAAACTGTTGCTCATTGTTACTGAGACAAACGTTAAAACAAATAACAAATTACTGCTGTTCTCCCAAGTTTTCTCAATTTTACCTCTTCTTGGAAAAGCCAATTATATCATTTATCTGCTAACTCTTTTTAGCTATAAGCTTCTTAACACTCATTTACTGAATTCACATTAGAATTTCAACTTCTATTTCTTATACAGAGAAGTAAAACTAAAACAGTATTTTTTAGAGTTAAATTTTTAAAATGCATTTAGGGAAAAGAAATCAATTCTGAATATGGACAATTATTGATGATTCCTATTTATCAGTGCAATGGAAAGCATGGCAAATTGATATTTAGATGAATTTCTTTTTATCAATATTCTTTGGGAGACTGCTATGTGTCGGGACTGGCCTGAAGGTTGGGAAAAGCTAAAAGTCAAAGGGGACCACTGCTCATCCTCCCAGAGCATACATGTATGTAGGGATATAAACATGTGCACAAATTGTTGTAAACCATTATTAATTTTAAACATTACTCTTTAGATAATATTCTAAAGCTACCTTTTATTATTTACTGTGTAATAGGCCATAATTATTTTATATGTATTATACCATTTAAATCTCACTGCAACTATATAAAGTCTATGTTACTTATTTCACTTCAAAGATGAGGAAATTGAAGCTCAGAAAATATGTATAACACAAAATTCAATTAGTTAATAATCACAAGGAGCCAGAATTTAATTATTGGAGTTATATTTTTAGACAGACAAACTTGGAAAACCTTAAATCATAATAACAAAGCCAAGGACACAAATAATTCTTGAACTGAGTTGTTAGTTCCCAGATAATTCAAGATATTCCAAATATGTGGTAGTTAATGGTTGACAGTCCCCCCAAAATACCTTTTGTTCAAAGTAGTTTCTTTACCAAAATAAACCCACTGGAAAATATTTTCAAAATCTTTATTTAAAGCAGCAAAAATAAATTTAGATGTGGCAAAAAGTGATTGTTGATTTTGACCTTAGCACAGGATTTATCTTCATAAATAATCCAGGGTGGTATGTGGATGTGTGGCCAAGAGTGATAAGATTATAGAATATCAACCAGAAACACAGTCACAGTAGTAGAGCCTGGGAGTGCATATTTGAAATTAGCTTTGTCATATTTTAAACAGCTTTATTATTTTTGTTGTTTCAATATATTTTGAAAGTGAAAACAGTGAGCTAGGACAGAATAATAATGTTAGTATGGGAAACTTTAATTTCTGTGTAATTTATAATAAAAGAAACATACCATGCAATCCAACTACTTTCATTAAGATATTATGATTTTTAAAATTTGAAGAAATATGCCTCTCTTTCCGTGAAATTTCTCTAAGTTCCACAGAATGGGTGTTGTTGAGATCCTGAGAGCAACCTTAACATATTGAGGAACTAGAGTTAGCTACAATTTAGTTAAATCCTGGGCTTGAGCCTTATATGCACCCTTGTTTATGCAGAGGCCAAAAATGAGAAAGTATATTAGAGGGAAACTGCTTAACACAATCTGAACTTCTTTCCAAGAGCTTTCTGCACAAATACAAAAAAGGAGAGTGAACTCCCTTTGGAAGATGCCTCAAGAACTGTACAATCAAGATTTTCTCTATCACAGAAATGGCAATTAGGTTGGAAGCATTGCATCAGAAGGTGTTGCAGAAGCTTTGGGAAGAAACAGAAAATCAAGAACTTGAGTTGCACATAGAAAGTTGGCAGGACCTGGAGTTTTTGTTTGGGGCTCCAGAACCACCAGAAAGTGCAAAATCCTGTGAACATGTAGTCCTATGTGCCCATGTTTTGTGTACAGGGGTGGATCTGGAAGGTGTGGGCAGGAATCTCAGTAGATGGCATAATTTAATGGGTAAGTAAACCTGCTCCACTCGTAGGCAATGCAGGTTTAAGTAGCAAAAACTCTTCTAAACCTAGGAAAAACAACAATTTTTGGTTTTCATTTTGGAACAGGATTTACTCAGTTTGTATATATGTGGCCCAACATACAAAAAGAATAGAATATCAACTAGAAAGACAAATCAAGAAATTCAAATTCAGCCATCTACCAGCTGTGTGGCCTTGAGCATTTTGTATCACATTTGTGAGCCTCAGTTTCTTCATCTATAAAAAGTAGATATGAAAAAAAAAACCTAGTTCATAGGCTTCTTGTAAGGAATAAGTAAGATAAGAGTTTAATATTGCCTGGCACTAGAAGATATTTCATCTCATTAAATACTACTTTTATCATCAAAGATCGATGTTGTATATTTAGACAATAAATCCTGGCTTTGATTAAGCATGATTCGTCAAGACTTAAAACAATTACCTTCTGTCTGTCTTTGCCTCATTAGCTATTTTCTGATGTTAAAAAATTTGGCTGGAAACTGAATGAAGTCTCATTTGTTGGAACTGAAATAAGTATGTTCCTTAACAGATTCCTTCTCATACATTCTCAGAAGACACCCCCCACCACCACCACCACCACCACAGTTGCACTAGACCAGGACTAGGCAAGATGTCAATTGTGGTCCATTAGACTGCAAAGCAAATTTGAGGTGACTGCCTGAATTAAGAAAAAAACTGTTGAGGTGGACACCACATTATACTAGGGCCTAGTGACTAGGCAGCTAAATGTAGAAGAAGTACATTTTTTCACACATACATACAACTGCTAGAGGTGAAAATCAGCTCTTCACACCCAAAGTGGCTGTGTGTACTTGAGCAAGCCAAAATAAATAGCTAGTGGACCGCAACACTTGGAGAATATTAGAAGTAGCCCTTGCCCTGGAAAAGTCTGCCCAGGCCTGGTCAGACTGACCCCAGAATATTTACTTGTAAGGTTTATGGAAATACCCTGCATGCTTTCTTGAAGAAGACCTAAACTCATATGGTCAGTTGACACTAGAGGTTGTAATAAGAGAAAAACAAACAAACAAACAAACTTCTGTGGTAGATTTTAAGGGGCTGACAATCTCCTTACATGATTCTCTTTTATAGCTCCTAGAGCCCAGCTCTCATGGTAGGTGTCAATGTTAGTGAAGATGGCCAGCAGCCATGGAAGAAGAGTGAGATGGTGAGAACATTCTTCATTAATGTGGGCAGAGATTGGTGCTAGAACAGTGTAATCTCTTCCTGATATTCCAGAAACAGGCCAGGTAAGCAAGGAGGAAAGATTTTTATTCTATTTAGATCAACTTAAGAGGAGGCCTTAATCTACACTCATGTTTCTCAAACAGGATTTTCAAGATTTTGAAAGAACTGCAGAGATCAGAACTGTGGAACATGACAGGAACTACAGTGTTCCTTCGTCTCTGGAGCTGGATCAGCATCTGCAGCACCATTGTAATGGTTCCTCAGCCCTGTTCATACCTTCTACCCCCTTTCTGTCGTCTTATCTCCACTGCACTTCCTCGTCAGAGGAGATTCTGGCCCAGGCTGTTGCTAGATCCTACTCTTTAATTAGTATGCTTACCAGGTTTCAGAATCACCTCGGAGAAATGTGGGCTAGGTTCCTTGACAATCTCTCCCTTCTTTACTTCCTACCTTCTTTGCCATCTCCTTCTCCACCTTCCTTCATTTTTTTTTCCTTCCTACTTCCTTCCCTCCTCTTCTTTTTTAATTTCTGACAATATATTTGTTGACTGCTGCTATGTGCTTGGTGCTGATTTTGTTAATTACCTGGATTTAGACTGAGCTCTTTGGCTCTTAAATTTGAAGTTGACAGCAAAAAGTATTAGGTAGCTAACATCTTGAAAGGGAAGAAAACTGACGGGTGTGTTGAATAAAGGCACTCTAGTTAATTAGGAAAATTGTGAAATAATTTAGACTCAAATAAGTTTAGACTCTAGGTAGCTGTGGGGCAAATTCCATTTAGGAATACATGAAATAAGATTGACAGAGCAAAAATCAATTAGCAAAGCAAATCAAATGTACTTGTTAACCTTCCCCCTCAACCCTACTCCCAATCATTCTGACCTGTGTTAGGGAGTGGGAGGTAAGAGAAAAATGGAAATGATTCTTTGGGGAGGCACCTTGAGGCAGATGTCACTTTGGAACTGTTGACCAATATACTATGCATGGGCTCTCTGGGGATTTCCAGGCCTGTAACTATGTAACAGGCACAGCCCCTGCAGAGGTTTAGCGGTCTCCCAGGAAAAAGTAAGTTTCCTGCAGTGAATCAGAAGGATTTTCCTGACCTTGGCTTCCAGGCAGCTCACTGAGACTTCACTACTCAAGAGGATATTGGAACATAATAGCAACATAGTCCACACTTTATTTATTATGGGGGGGGAGGATAGTTTTCAAAGGAACATTTATTCCAAAAGTGGTCTATGATCCCTGGAAACTCTGAGTAGTGGCTTGACATCTTAGGAATCTGTCTGTCATCATTTGTGGAAATGTCTGAAAGGGTCAGTTCTGTCTGAAAAATAAAACTAAGGGTTATTAGTGTGAAAGTCTAACTCTACTCATTCTCTTTCTTTTAATAAAAACCACAAACTCAAAGTAAAACCCATTAAATCTTATGTATATCTAGATATATCACTTAAAATCAATTTGCTCTTATTTTTCTAATTCTATTAACTTTGGATTTTGAATACACGGTGCAGAGTTGCAATGCTTTGATAAGTATTTTCAAGTCCTCAATATTTACTTTTTCCATTCCCACTTTTTTTTCTTTCAGTGAAGCCCATTGTCTTCCTTGCAGGTCCATGTTCATCTCTGTAACTGACCCCAGAATATTTACTTAAAACATTTATAAAAATACTGTGCATGCCAAAAGCTTCTAGCTGCAGGAAAACGATAAAATAGAGAAACATTTAATATGCCAGTGGGAATTCCCTTACATGTTAAATCAAAGGCTCTCCCAAAGGGTCCAAACAATTTGGAAGGCCTGCAGATTCAAGCCACACAGAACAGCAGCAGGAGGAGATGCCTACAGAGAACCCACTCTGGCCTGGACCCCTTTGTGTCCTCCAGAAAACAAAATGCAAAGGAGGTTGGATTCATTGTCAAAGGGACCAGGGGCGAGTGTGTTGAGGCACTGTGTGGCTTTTCCATTGGGTTTTTTGTAGTTTCTCACATTCCCAGGGCCATCCTGCCATGTGACACCTACCCTTCCCCTACCTGCAAAACACAGTTTGTCTCTCTAAAAGGAGCACCATGAAGAGTTTTCTTGTTATTTTTCTTTAAGTTATTTTTCTAGCTTTACTGAGATAAAATTAAAATGTGAGGTCTGTCCGGAAAAACTCCAGCCATTGCCAATGTAAGGAGAACAGTGTGCGCAAAATTGATATGACCTGGCAGCCAAGGAGAGTGGACCAGAGCGCACATGTGTAAACAATGGTGACTTCACAGTGTTAGTCAGTGGGGGTGCTAGACTCCATTTAGTAAAAATGTGTACTGTGTTGCCATTGCATTTAAAATGACTGAGTAAGTAGAGTAACAAATCTGCATCAAATTTTGCATTAAGCTTGAACATTTTTCCGCAGAAACTATTTGGTGATTCATAAGACTTTTGGGAATGATGCAATGAGTGCTTCACAAATAAAAGTGTTACACAAATGCTTCATAGATGGTAGACAATCTGTTAAAAGTGATTAACATTCTGGAAGACATGCAACAAGCAAAACACCTGAGAATGTGGAATGTGTAAGGGGTTCAATCAACAAAGATCAGCTATTGAAGGGGACTGAGGCATCATTGTCCTGTGTACAATATTTCTTGATCTTGTATCTTCTTCAATAAATGCCTCTATTTTTCATATTACATGGCTGGATACTTTCCAGACAGACCTTGTATAACTTTGTGTAAGTTTAAGGTGCATAATGTGATGATTTTACATATGTATATATTGCAAAATTTTCACCACACTAAAGTTAGTTAATACATCCTTCACCTGACATATGTGGAGGGTTTCTAAGGAAGTTGTGCTAGAGAAGTGATGCGGGAGATGATGTGGTAGGAAACACCCCCCAGTGTAAGTAGTTCTGAATTCCAATCCTGACTGCTATATATGTTGACCAAGTCATTGCATGTCTGGAAATCAGATGTATCCAAGGTTTTCCATTCTAGTGGTTCCAAGATGTACCCCTCCCTACCTAGGTTAGAGAAGGGATGACCTGGAGCATTTGAGTTTCTAGCCCCAGCCATTTCCATATCAATCAGCTATGCCTTATCAATTTTATATTTTGAATTACATATAGAATTTAATTCACAAAAAGTATCTCACTGTTAAAAAGAAAAGATTAACAACCATTAGGGCAAAAACATATTCTTAGTCAATATTAACATAATTTGAGGCTCAGTAATATCTCAGACTCCAATTTCTCTCTTGGCTGGAGACGCTGAGGAGCTGTCAGGGCATATGCACCAGAATAGGGTCCATCTGAGATATGGAGTTGAGTGGCATGACTCTAGGATGCTACCCTGCTTGAACAAAGGATGGTGCAATTCCACAAGCTACAAGCTGAGCCAGTTGGCAGAATGCTTTTCTTTCCTTTTGGATTACTTTCTATAAAAATGGTACCAAAGCAGTATACTATGTCCCAACTGCCTGCCAAAATTTTGTTTTGTTTTGTTTTGTTTTTTATAACTGAATTATGTCCCTTACCAGGACTCAGGAAATTCAGGAGGATTGTACTGGGACACATGTGAGTGACAGGCACTCTGATAACAGAACCAGTTGGCCTCTTGCTGTGATGCTATGTTATAAGTCAAGTTTGTCCTGAGATGATCTTTCCCAGATGGCTGCTCAAGACTTTATGAAAACAGATTCCTGAGAAGTCTACCAAACAAGCTCATCTAAATCCAGTAGTGAGTGCCACTGGTCCAGCTATATTTATTATGCCTCCCTTCTTTTTTCCAAAGTCCTCATTTTAAGCCACATGAATATTTAAAATCAGTCCATCACGCAGTATCTATCTGCCATGCTAGATGTCCCACCTATTTTTTTTATTATTATTCAATTTCTGTCAACCTAATAACATTAACTCAAAATTCTATTACCGATTCAAACTAAACCTGACAAAAACAGGTTTGCTGGGCAATACTTGACAAAGTTTACAATCCAGCTGCTTAATATTACCTATAATTTTAACATCAAAAGGTAGTTTTCATTAACGTTTTGTTTGTTCTTCCATATCTTTTCTATATGTACATAACATTTTATAGCAATAAGATCATATAAATCATGCAGTTTTTAAATCTGCTACTTAAACAACATAGACTGAACATTTTCCCATGTTAATTAATGTTATTTCACAATATAATTGTAATGGCTTAAAAAGTGTACAATTAGTTTAACTCAATTTTCCATTTTCCCAAAGTTGGAAAACTGTTTAGAAACTGAGATGTTCCAATTTTTTAACATTAAAAATTCTGAAATGAATCCTGCCGACTACGTTTACTTCTAGGGGAGGGGGTGGGAGAGGAGGGGAGGAAGCTAAATATAAGGTGATGGAAAGAGAAGTCACATTAGGTGGTGAACTTATTATACATCAAGTTGACAATGGACTGTAGAATTGTATGCCTGAAACCTATGTAATCTTTGCTAACAGACGTCACCCCAATAAGTCTAACAATAAAAATGAATTAAAAAAAATTCTGAAATGAACATCCTTATGCCTTCATCCTCATTCTTGTAGTTGGAATTCTGTGGTAAAAGAAATGTTTTTAATAAATATTAAAGATGTTAAATAAATATTGCCAAATTTTTCTCTGGAAATATGAATCTATACTTGTGTCACCATTGCTTGCTTATTTCCCTACACCCTAGCTAACATTGGATATTATCATTTTTAATCTTCATCAATTGACAGAATAGTATTTTATTCTTGCTTTAATTTGAAATGGTTTTTGCATTGTAGTAAGAGTAAAATAAACATTCTGTTAAAAATGAGTTGATCATTTCATTTCTTCTCTGGACTATTCATGTTTTTTGCCATTTTTCTTTTGATTACCCATCTATTTATTGATTTCCAGGAGCTTATTATATATCAAGGATCCTAACCTTTCATATAATATGTATGCAACATTTCTTTTACCAGTGCTCTAAGCCTATAAATGTTCTGTAGCCTATTTTGCTAAAAATGATAAAAAAAACTATCAATCTTTTAAAATTGTATTTGATTTTTGTGTTTGCTTAGAGTGCTTCCTAACCCCCAAGATTATATAAATACTGCTTTTTTTCTTACAAATATTGGTGTTATTTTCATTTCACATAAAAATTATAAGGTAGCCTGGAATTTATAATGGAATAAGGTAAGATAGACTTCATTCTCTAAATCAACAATTTAGTGTATTGACAAATCTTTTCAGTTTGTTTCTTATAGCCTTTGCTGCATTTAGCTCTCTCTGCATAAACTGGCAACTTTAATTGGTATTCTGTCCAAAACCAGAGTCAACTTTAATCTACTCAAACTGCAATTCTGACAATTAAGTTCACAAACTCATCCTAGAAAAAATGTTACATACCTCATTGCTGAATATCACTATGGTCACCTTTGAAGTAGTCCCCTTGGGAAGCCTATGCACCAATGTCAGTGCCTATTCTACCCTTCAAAGCAGTTTTGGAACTCTTTTTCTGGCCATCAGATTTGTCATCATATTACCCTTGGTGTCCTGAATATCATCAAAATTCTTCTTTTCAATATTTCCTTTATTTTTAGGTAAAGAAAAAAGTCATTATGGGCCAGATGAGGTGAGTAGAGAGGGTGTTGCAATACAGTTATCTGTTTATTGACTAAAAACTCTCTCACAGACAGTGCCACATGAGCTGATGAATTGTCGTGATGCAAGAGATATGAGTTGGTGAAAAGTTTAGTTCATTTTCATCTAACTTTTTCACTCAGCATTTTCAACAATTCTAAATAGTGAACTTGGTTGACTGTCCAGTTGGTACAAATTCATAATGAACAATCCCTCTGATATCAAAAAGTGTTAGCAACATTGTTTTGATTCTTGATTTGGACTGTCAGAATTTTTTGGATGTAGAGAATTGGCTAACTTCCATTTTGCATTGTGAAGCTTTGTTTCAGGATCATATTGGTACACCTATTTTTTATTATGAGTGATAACATAGTCCAAAACATTGTCTTGCACTTTAAAATGTCTTGGGGAACTTCAACTCTTCTTTCCCTTTGTTTATTGGTGAGCTCCTTTGGGATTATTTTTGCACACACTCCAAGAATTTCAGTTAAGATTTTTCTAACTGTTTCTCTATCAATGCTTATTTGGTCTGCTATGCTTCTCACAATCAGTCAATGATTTTGACCACAATTCAGTGAATTTTTGCTTTGTTTTCATCAGTTCTGCTTATTACTGGCTGCCCTGACTTTTCATCAGTGACACTTTCTCTCCCCTCAAAAAAATGTTTAATATATTTGTACACTGCTGTTTTCTTCATGGCATTATCTCCATCAACTTGGACTAACATGTCTCTGATTTGCATTTCCATCTTGCCAAGTTTAACAATAAATTTAATGTTTGTTCATTGTTCCAATTCAAGTGCCAACATTTTAGCGATGGCACACAAAAACATGAAACAACAATAATAAATGCAATTCAGCAAGACACCACCACATGCCAACACAAACAGAGTTGTGATACATAGATATACCAAGTTTATGAAACCTTACTGAGTTGTTTGTACAGTGCTCCCCGTGGAAGTGCATGGTGGCAGTTTCCGAACTTAATTATCAGACTTCATAGTCAGACTCTCAGGGCAATTAAAAATGTTTTAAGTGCCCTTATAATTTTGTAACTAGAAAGTAAATAAATCTTCTATTGTTAAATTTATTGGAGTGACACTGGTTAGTAAAAATTGCATAGGTTTCAGGAGTACAACCCTATAATGCATTGTCTATGTGTTGCACCCAGAGTCAGTTCTTGTTTCATCACCATATATTTGACTGATCTTCCCTCCTCCCTTACCTTCCTTCACCTTACCTTAGGTAATCACTAAACTGTTGTCTGTGTCCATGAGTTTTTGTTTCTTGTTACTTTCAGTTTTATGTTCCACATGTAAGTAAAGTCATATGGTTCTCAGTTTTTTCTGTCTGCTTTATTTTGCTTAGTATGGTGATCTCAAGGTCCATCTACGTTGTCTCAAGTGGCAGTATGTCATCTTTTCTTATGGCTGAGTAATATTTTATTGTGTATATGTACCACAACTTTTTTATCCAGTCATCCATCAAAGGACACTTTGGTTGTTTCCATGACTTGGACGCTGTGAACAGTGCTGCAATGATCATTGGAGCACAAAATCTTTGTGAACTAAGCTTTAATTTTTTTTTTTTTTGGTAAATATCCAGAAGGGAGATTGCTGGATCAAATGGTAATTCTATTTTTAATTTTTTGAGAAACCTCCATACTCTTCTTCAAAGTGGTTGTACCAACTTACATTCCCACAAGCAGTGGTGAGTGTTCATTTTTCTCCACAGCCTCCCCAGCACTTGCTACTCCTTGTTTTGTTGATAATAGCCATTCTAACAGGTGTGAGATGGTATCTCATTGTGGTTTTGATTTTCATTTCCCTAATATCTAGAGAAGTTGAGCATTTTTTCATGTATCTGTTGGCTATTTCTGTGTCTTCTTGAGAGAAGTATGTATTCAGGTCCTCTGCCCATTTTTTAATTAGATTGTTCAATTTTTTATGGTTGAGTCGTACAAGTTCTTTATGTATTTTAGATATTAGCTCTTTGTCAGAGGCATGTTTGTAAATATTTTCTCCTATTCAGTTGAAAAAGGAAATAATTTTTATTAATTTTATCAATTATAATAGTTCAAAGTATCTAAATTAAATCATAATTTACTATTAATAAGTCAAAAATGTCACTGTTGGTTATCAGAACGCAGGATTCCCTTCACCAAGGTTCCCTTCTCAGATCCATATGTCATTTCTTCCTCAGCCCTGCAGAAGTAGTAGCTCACTGTTCCTATGAGCCTTCTTTAAAAGTGACCCATGTGCCTACAACAATTTCATCCCTCACCACCATCTCAGTTTCATCCTTCAAACTGCTGGGGAAGTTCTCTTTTTGTCCAGAAGTCCTCAATAGGTTGCTTGGAGGAAATCCCAAGGACTTTCCTGCTCTCTTGCTGTGCACTTCTGTAATGTTTACCATTGTTAACTCCACCAAATTGCAGCCCTCCACCAGGTATGAAACCTTAGTTTTTTAATACATTTTTAGAAGAGTTTTAGATTAACGTAAAAATTGAAATGATAGTCCAGATAATTCCCATACAAGATTTGCTTTTTAAGTAAGAATTCTATAACTTGTCTATGTCTTTTACTTAAGTATGTGGATGAAAAAAATGGTTCTATGCAAAGTAACTTCATAGGGTGACATGATCATAAATTTCTAACTGTGCAGGTCATGGTGAGTAGTCACACCTTAGGCATACAACTTTTTAGTAAAAGGTTTATCTTTGCCTTAAGCAAACCCTGTTCATTATTTCTGTGCATCTAAGTTAACACATCTTTGAAATACCTCCTTTCAGACCCTTCCTTCTAAAGCATGCAAACACATAATCTTAACTAGTCTGTAATCTGATCCCTGCCTTGCTTTCTTCTACTTTCCTATAATCTTCCTTACATTTTCTCCTTAATTTTAAAGCATAAAAGGAACTGCAAAACTACTATTCTCTGGAGCATTTGAGATTTTGCTCCCTGTATATATCATCAGTTTTGGCTCAAATATTCTCTTAGGAAAATTCTCTCAGGTTTGAATGTTTTTTACTTCTACAAGTAGACATCAGTATGGCTTTCACTTGTGCAGAAATTGCAGGGTTACTTTTAAAATATTATCTCCTAGAACATTATGACATTCCCTTTTAATAATGCCACATTTTTTCCATGAATGGCTCTTAATAATTTTTGATGATGATGATGATTACTACCATATTTTTGCTCTTGGAAATACAGGTAACCCCCATATAACATGACATGTCTATAACTCAGCTTTGCTCTAACATGGTTCGAGAATTGGGGAGAACCCTCGTACAGCATGGCATTCTACAGTATGGTTTCACTCTAACATAGGTTGAGACTTAGAGAAATTCCTGAAAAACATGGAGCATGATAAAAGCTTTTAAGAACAAAAAATATCTCACTTGAAATTAGGACAATCCCCAAACAACATGGAACATAGTAAAAGCTTTCAAGAGCAAAGGATATCTCATTTGAAATTTTTCATTTGAGTGTGGATGTCATATCAGATTTGACTGCAGAATTTTAAAATTCATTAGAATTTTAAATCCATTTTGATTATATAGTATTAAGTATGTACTCGAGGTAAAGATGTAAAATTTTTAATTGCTTATTTGAATAAGTACTTCTTTTCCAGTTTTATTCTTTCTTTAATATCAAGATTTCACTGGTCCTATTTTATCAGTTTCTTTTTCTGTTTATTTATTTTTAGATATTGTGTTAAAAAAAAAAGATCCTAGTGCTGACATTGCATATTAATTTCCATAGTGGCATAATATTTTGCTAAGTAATTCTCTCTTCTCAACACACACTGGCATTTTATTTGAAAAACAAATGATTTATGAATACCTTTGGTACAGATGTACTTATTTATACGTTTCTTATGATAACAAAATCTGCTCCCAAGTTTAAAAGCAATTCAGAAACAATCAGCATGTTTGGGTAGTTTAAGTTGTGTATTCCAAGAGGAATAATTTGAAAATTCTGATATGTATATTAAATTCAAATTTATATCAAATTGCCTAATTTCCCTTATTTTGTTATGTGTTTTTCTAGAATTTTAATTTTTCTCTATTAGGTCACATTTTAAACAAAAGTGCACCATTTTCCTAATCTTACAACTTTCTGGGTTAATTATAAAATTAGTTCTTTTAACTGTGGCTGAAAAAGAGCAAGATATGATAAAGAAGTAAATCTTTCTTCCTTTGATTAATTTTTGTTCGTTATTTTTATTGTAGAAGTGTGACCAGAAGAGAAGAAGCTCTGCAAGCACTGTTAATGCATGTGCAGCTGAAGCATTTGAAAGAAATACTTTTTTCCAGAAAAAGATGCGACCTTAAGAATTAAAAGTCATAAAAAAAAATCCCATGCAAGTAAAGGAGTGAATAACACGGGACTTGAGGGATTCCATCCAGTTCCCTCCTCCCTCAAGTCCATTGGGAAAATGAATGACCATTTCTCTTTTGCATTTATTTTGTCAATGAAAAAACTTTTCTTGGAATTCTTTCAGCAGATTTCTCCTCAGATCTTATTGACCAGAAATAACTTCTCCTAAACAAATGACTAGCAAGAATAATACTTTATTGCTTAGGTTTTACCCTTGAGCTAGGTTGGATTTCCTTTCCTAAAATACAAATACCTGAACAAGCTCAGAATGTTGTTAGCAAAGAGCAAGTAATGGAAGGAATTTTGAGTAGAAAACTAACGGAGTCTGCCATACATTCTTGCTGTTATTTTTTTTTAAATTCTTACCTTTTTTCATTTTTACCTAATAAAAGATATAGTTGATATTCCCATACCTTGAACAGGTTCTTAATAAATGGGTCTAACTCCAGAGAGCAGTAGGAGTTGGAGCTATAAATCTGCATAAAGATGACATTTATAGCAATAAAACCAAATGAGATGACCTATGAGTGTGGAAACAGTCCTGAAGATTAAGGCTTGGGATATTCTGATGTTTAGAGGCCAGAGATGTACAGTGAAATAGCAGAATACTGAGAAGGAACAACCAGAGAGATACATAGAAAATTAGGATTGTGATATCTTGGAAGTCAAATTAAGAATATTTCAAGGAGGAGTGATCGACAATGTCACTTACAGTTTAAATAATATGACTAAGTTTTGATTATTGGATTTAGCAATATGGAAATCATTGGTGACCTTGGCAAAAGCAGGTCAGGTGGAAAAGCAAGAATAAAATCATAAGTGGGGTACACTTGAGAGAGAATGGGAGGAGACAATTAGGAGACATCAAGTAGGGTCAACTTTATTAAGGAGTTTTTCTCTAAAGAATAACAGAAAAATGGCAAAGTAGTTTTTACAAATAATAGCTGATGGAAATTAATTAGCAAGTGGAGGCAGAGAGAAAAACTTTCTATATAAGAAAGAGGAGAAAATTGTTGGGCAATATCTTTAAGTAGAACATAGGGAATGGAATTTAAATTTTATGTGCAAGTTCAGGGGTTGCCCTTGGCAAGAAGCCAAGAGAGTACATCCATAATAACAAAAGGGCAGGTACACTGTAAGTTCTCAGATGCAGAATCGGATATGCTAGTTCTGTCCATTTCTCCAATTTCATTTCTTTCCACTTGCCAACCTCCCTTGCACATGCCACTTACTCCAGTCATATTGAATTCTTTCTTTTTTTTTTTTAATTCATTTTTATTGTTAGACTTATTGGGGTGACATCTGTTAGCAAGGATTACATAGGTTTCAGGCATAAAATTCTACAGTGCATTGTCAACTTGTATAATAAGTTCACCACCTAATGTGACTTCTCTTTCCATCACCTTATATTTAGCTTCCCCTCCCTCCTCTCCCACCCCCTCCCCTTTCTCCCCTCCCTAACGCACTCATCCCCAAATAAACATTAAACTATTGATTGAAATTCTTTCAGTTCCTTCGAGGTGCCCTATAAACTTCGTTCTGTCTGTCTAATTGTTCCCTCATATTTCATGTAGTTAACTTTTTCTTACCTTTAACTTAATACTTACTTTTTTAAGAGAGCTATCTAGTTTAGTTCTTCTGACTACATGTTCTCAGAGTAACCCATACATTTTCTGTCATAGTTCCTCCCATACTTTATTGATTTTGTTATATAATTGTCTATCTTCCACTTAACAATCTTGTCTTCCACTTGTCCAACACTAACCAGTAGCTCACCACTATATTCCTAGCTTAAAACACAATGTCTAATACATATGACAATATTATTGTGTACAAATGAGTTTACACATTTATGCTGGACTCATTTTTCCTCCTATTACACATTTACTTGTTTCCCTTTCTTGTGTAGTGTCTTTTAGCACCCATGGCACAAGTTTCTGGGTTTTTTTAGTGCCACTCAAATATAAAATCAGACTCCATTCTTCTAAAACACTCTCTTTTAATCACTTGGTTGTACAGTCATGTGATTGTCATCTCTACTAATTCTTCACATTCTCTTATGACTCTCTTAGGGATTCAACTCTTCTTATAGTCTCTTAGGGTCCACCAATCACAGTGTACTCTCTGGCCTCTCTTACCAACAGGCTGGGAGCAGTTATTCTTTCCGTAGTTGTTTGGGATGGGAAGATGCCACTAGAAAAATTATTCTCATAGGCTAACATTTCATGATATGATCTTCTTTCCCTTTTCTAACATGAGGTTCTGAATGTGTTTTACCTACTTGTCCAGGTATGCCTGGTTGTTCCAGTCCCAATCAAATCTCTTAGGATCCTCATTTATAAGAGTAAACAAAATCTAGATTCATTCTTGATCTGCCTAAATGATGTCCAGTGTGCCTAGGATACACAAACTTGTGTGTATTAATAGTGGATCAAGGGTAGAAGCAAAATTTATGTAACTGAGGGAGGAGTTAAATAATGATGGTGCTGAACTTTAATAATGAAGTGGCTCATAGTCAATTTATAGTACCAAAGAAAAACAGTAAACTTGGATCCAGCCTGGACTGATAAGTCAATAAACCAAATCTGCTTAACATAACCATAGAAATAGAATATTCTGTAAAGTGGTGACCCTCAAAGTGAGGATAACAAACAGTTCTGTTTCTTCAGAATGAAATCACTTAGGTTGTAACAAGGTCTCAGCCAATTACTCGAATGTAGAAAAATGATTCTTCTTTTCCAGAGGGTAGACTTGTTAGAATTAAAAAGATCACTAAAGAACTAACCAAGCAGACTAAGATTCAGAGAAGCTTTCCTATTCTAGTAAAATATTGTGTATAATTAAAAACATATTATTCAGAGTCCAGTCATAATAACAGAAACTTATTAGATACATCAAATAGAGGGATTTTAATTCAGGGTATGGGTTCCACTAGTATGAAAATGCTAAAAGAGCAAAAAGGGACTGGAAGTAACCCAGAGAAAAAATAAATAAGAAGTAGCTACCACCTCTGAAAGGAAAAGGAGTAAAGCAACCAGAATTAGGATCTCTGAGAATGGGTCCTATGGAGCTGTTCCCAAGAATGTTTGTCAAAAATCAGTGGATATGGTGGGGACTGGTATGTATGTGCTTGGTACACATGCTTTAGGGACACTGGACCTGGTTCATTGTAGATTAGAACTGAGTCTAGGCCTCATTTGTTCTTAAAATAAGTTTATTAAAAGATTGTGTCAGGATTGGACCAAATGGAAAGGCTTGAACCAACAGGTGAAAAACCTTCAGAACCTCAGCTGAGAAGAACTGAGGCAGGGAGTACTTTGAAAATTTAGCATTATATGATGAAGCACATTATATGTTAAAGTAAAATACATTGAATGATGAAAAGACAGAATGTGGAACAGAGGTTAGGCATGGCTTAAAAAATCCTATGTAAGCAGATAGAGCAGTCAGAAAGGGAGAGAAAAATATGGTCAGAAATCACTTCAAGAAATGCAGGATTTTTAGAAGACAAAGAGGGATAAATTTCTAAGTAGGGAGACAAAGTTAATAATAGAAGTTGATTTTTAAAAAGTGAAATAAGATAAGAACTAAGAAAATGACATTGCATTTGGACCATGTTGTCATTGGTAACCTCTGAGAAGAAAGTTTCCAAGAGGAAATGATGATAAAATCCACAGTCCTGGATTGATGAAAGAATGTGATGTTGAAAGTATGAGCGATTTATGCAGACTTCTCTTTTGAGGTATTGGATCTGAAGGGAAGGACAGAAGAGAGAGATAATTTAAGGTAAATCAGAGCCAATGAAAGCAATTGGTAAGATTTTGTCACATCTGTAGCATAAGAGAAAGGATATAGTCAAAGTAAAGAATATGAATACCCAAGAAAGAAGAGGAAGGAATTAAACCTAGGATAGGAGAATATCAAAACATAATAATCTGTCAATAGCCTAAGCCCCAAATACATTCTTTTAATCAAACTGGAGAGATTCCTTTCATGGAGGCATATCTGGGGCTCCTTATTAAATGTCCCCAGTAAGTTACCTCCTTTTCACAACAGGAGGTGGAAAGACATGAAGCTGAACTACTTTTATGGTAGATCCCCCAGGTGTCTATTATCATGAAGGGAAAATGAAAAGGTTAAAAACTCATCTTTGTCACCAGATAGAAATATTCAAATACACTCAGAGAGGAGTTGTAATCATCTTATTCTTAAGCAATTGTTATTAGTTGTTTCCTCTTCAAGCCATTCAAGTCCAGCAAATGTCCTGACCACTCAGCTGGAACTACTCTTGCAAAGTTATCCATAATTTTCATGTTGTTAAGGCCATGGAGGGTTTTCTGCCTTCAGTTGGTTAGAAGCTAGTCTGACCAGGTACCCTTTTAAACAGGACAGAAAACAATGGTACTGTCCCAGTTCAAATGGTGCATATGGTCAGCCTACTGACACCTTGAGTTTAGCCCAGTGAGACTAGGCTGACCATATGTACTGTTTGAAATGGGACAGTGCTATCTTTTTCTGTTCAGTTTAAAATGGTGCATCTGGTCAGCCTATCAGAAGCACCATCTATCACTCTACCCTCTCTTCTCCTGGCTTCCATGATACCACACTGGTTTTCTTTCCACCCAGTTCCCCATCTCTCTCTCTCTTTCTCTCAAATAGTTCATCTTTCTCTACCTAAATATTATATGTCACAGTTCTTAGTGCTTGGTCCTAAGCTCTATCATAAGAATTGGCTTTAAATATCATTATAAACCATTAAATAATATCAATATCTCTAAATACCCTTTACTAATTCCCAAATCAAATTCAACAGCAAATATTTTTTATGCTCTAAAATGTAGCAAATGTAGAAAATATTTCTATCCTTCTCCTTTCCACAACTACCACTTCACCACACTTAGAATGCTGTAACAATGATCTAACTAATCTAACTGGCCATATATGGTGAATCTTAGCTTCAACTTAAAAGGACACTCAATTCACAAGGCTTAACCAATAGGATATTTTATTATCTCTTGCCCTGCGATCAGCACAGGGAGAATGGAACCAGAGGGGAGACGATGGGGAATTAAGAAAAACACACAGACACACACAGAGACACAACAGATAGCAAAGCTGGGACCCGGTGGTTCCCTGTGCTCTGATGGAGACACAGAGACCCTTCTGATCTGCCGCGGGTTTATTTTATATCCCAAAAACAACAGGAGGTGTAACATCTTTATTGCAAAACGATGTTGCCAACCCCCATCCTTTCATCCTGTTTACGATTCCTCTGCCTCTCAGGCAATGTTGCTTTCCTCCTTTCCCTTAGGCAGCCAGAAACCACATCCTGAGTAGTGTCCTTGTTCACCAAGTTCTGGGCAGCCCTACAGGCCCCTTGAACCTTGGATTCCAAGTATGTAGGTAGCCTTGCTAAGCCCATTTTCTCTCAATTGACCTGGCCTCTGGCTCAAGTGCTGCCCACATATCCCCCTTTTTTGTTTTTTTAAAAGAGGTAGTGGTATCAAGGCTATGACTATTCCAGCAGGGTGAGTCTCATGGGAGGGTTCCTGAGATCTGCCTTCCTCACATTCTTTTGAGAGCTGTGATCCCCAAAAATCTCCATGGGAAGCTGAGGGGCTAGAAGTCTTATCTTCCATATCTTCTTCCTGCTGAGTATGGTTGTTGCCCCTACCTATTTGGGATCCACAGAGCTCTAACCTTATCTGACCTATAAGGGGAAAGGGGTCTTGAGATCTGCTATGTTGACTACTTTGTTCCAGATGAGCTGGAAGCCTTGCCAGATGACATCTGCATTCCAATGGTCCCTAGATAAGGAGAACCAGACCTGGTTAGTAGATTCAAAAGTAGGCCTCAAAGCCACTGCTACAGGATGGAGTCTGCATCCTGCTGACTTTTGGCTCCGCTGGCCACGTAGGTGTCACCGCCTATCCAGAATGGCCTAGGGATGGTACAATCAACAAGCATAGATTTACTTCCACTAGGGTAATTAACTAAAGTGTAACAAACCCAACTAAGTAAAGTTTCATCATCATATATCACAAATTTTAGGATGACTGATCAAGGCTGGAGAAGGTACATTTTAGGAATACAATCAGCAGACACAAGTTACAAGTTTTTCTCTGAATGATGAACTCAGACAGGAGCAAAGGAAATCTGGGAGACACAGGCTCTGTCAGATGCATTTTTCCTCAAGGTAAATGAGCTTCTTGGGTCTATGCTTAACCAATCTCTCTGGTACCCATGTAGGTCGCAAATCTCCTCCTGGAAAAGCACAAACAAACCCTCTTTCCCACATTAGTACTGGACCTGGTCCCCACCAATGTCCAATAGCCAGCATTTTCTGTATTAAGTATTTTTAACTTTTCATAACCTTGCCCTATCTTTGTTAGAGTAGCAGATTGCATCAAGAGGGTTTTGTGATCCTCGGGTAAATGAGAACATGTGGGCTGGTGGTCCAGACACTCCTGTATTAACATCCACAAGGTAAAGGCATGTATAGGAGTTTTTCAGGTCCATCAACCACATACTAATCACACAGCCATTTCTCCACTTTTCCCCGTATCTGAATGTTAATGGTTCCCTCCTCTGGAAACCAAGGACAAATTCTTTGCACAAAATCCAAAACTTCTAAAAACTGATGCCTTCTAACATTACTACCTTTAGTTTGCAACATACATTTAAACATATCTACACAGAGATCCCTCTCCTTGGATCCTGAATGTCCCATTTACACCCAGCTCTCGTAATGTACTCCCACCTACCTTAGTTGTCAAAAGCTGATGCCTTTTAACACTCTTTAAATTGCGTCTGTCTTCCAGGGGCATTCCCTTGCCTGACATTCAGAGTTCCTCCATACTCCAGTCCCTGTTTGGGTGCCACTTTACCCCACGACCAGTGCAGGGAGAATGGAACCAGAGGGGAGGTGATGGGGAATTAAGAAAAATGCACAGACACACGTACACAGACATAACAGATAGTCAAACTGGGACCAAGTGGTTCCCTGTGCTCTAATGGAGACACAGAGAACCTTCAGGTCTGCTGTGGGTTTATTTTATATCCCCAAAACAACAGGGGATATAACTTCTTTATTGCAAAATGATGTTGCCAACCTGCATCCTTTCATCCTCTTTATGATTCCTCTACCTCAGCAGGCAATGTTGCTTTCCTCCTTCCCCTTAGCCAGCCAGAAACCACATCCTAAGCAGTGTCCTTGTTCACCAAGTTCCAGGAAGCCCTGCAGGCCCCTCAAACCTTGGATTCCAAGTTCATAGGTAGACTTTCTAAACACATTTTCTCTCAATTGACCTGGCCTCTGGCTCAAGTGCTGCCCACAATCTCTCATAACAACAACAAAAAAAATATATATATATATATAAATTGAGTAGTTCCCAGGTTTTTAAATTAGTATATCAAGAGGGAGATCAAGATGGTGGCTTGAGAAGACATTCCTGAAAACTCTTCTGGAAACTACAAACTGAACAGCCAAAACATGACAAGGAAATCCCCAGTGACACAGACTTAGCTGAAAGATCTACCCACCACAAGAACAAACCTAAAGGTCAGAGAAAGAGAGGACAATGGGAGAAAAGGGAAGGAAGCAGTGCTGAGATAGGAGTGTGAAAACCCAGGGCTGACATAAGAAGCACTGAGGAGGGGACCAGGGGAAACAGGCTGAAGCACAGCATGATCATAGGCAGGCAGAAGAGTAAACAATGGAAGCCCCAAGAGAGGATGAGATAAAGCCCAAGCCCAATTCAAGGAGCACTGGAACTCCTGCCAGAGCTCCATGCCCTGGATGAGATAGGGCCAGTACAAAGGTGTGCTAAAGCACCTGGAATGAAAACAGGGACCCAGCCAAATGTGGCTCTAAACTAGGAGTCTACATGCACAGGACTTTTCCACAAATTGACCCTCAATGAGCTTGAGACTAACAGCTCAACAGCTGAGAGGGTCACTGATCAGAATAAAAACACAATCATTGGTGAAATGCAGGCTCAGAAGAGAGAAAAGCAGTGCCAATGGTATTTGACCATCCCCATGTGCTCTTGGTGGAGGCCAAGCTTGCTTTGTGGCATACATCCCCTCACCACCTGGCTATAGTGTGCTCCTGATGGAGGACCAAGCTTGCTTTGTGCAGGCAGCTGCCTGAGCTTCAGAGTGCTCCTGACAGAAGGCCAGGCTTCTGTTACAGCACATGCCAGGCACAGATCAGCACTCCCCTAAGTGGGCTTATGCTACAGAGTGTGCCCACCTTAATCCTGACTGCTCCTGATTGAGGAACAGGCATGTTTCACAGCTGAGCCAGCACTGAGGATAGCGAGCAACCTCAGAACAAACAGCAGAGATGAACTGCACTTGTTCCACTGCTAGGCAGAAACTGTTAGCGTGGCTGCTTCCCTTTGCGCTTCCCCAAGTCACCATTACCCTGTGCCAAAAACAAACCCTGAACAGTTACCAAAAAATACTGCTCCCACAGGAACCAGCACAGGGGCTCAGGGTAATGGTAAAACAAAGGCATGGTAACATCTGCCTGTATTAATCTCAGAGACAGAGAATATCATTGCCCACCACATTTTGCCAGAAAAGTTCTGAGTGTAAGAAAATTGAACAACCAAGAAAAAATACTCTCCAAAAAAGTTCTGAGAGTGAGAAAATCAAACAACCAAGGAAAAGATGCTGCAGCAACACCAACTGGGAAGTGAAAGAAAGACCTCCCATATCTACCAGGGAAAAACACATCAACTACAATGAGCTCCCTCAAGAACAAAGCATCTCAGAGAAATGAACTTATAGATTTGGAAATATATGATCTAAGTGACACAGAATTCAAGACTGCAGTCCTAAAGATACTCTGAGAGCTCAAGGATTGTGAGCAGAGTACTCAGACCCAGACAAATGATCTCAGAAGGAAATCTCTGAACATAAGAAACACTTAAACAAAATGAAACTACAAAAAGAATCAAATAGAAATTTGAAAGATAAACAGTGCAATGAAAGAAAATAAAGCACAAACCAACTAGCATAGAAACATTGATATTAACAAAAGGAGAAAGACAGATTTGAGAACAACAACAAAAAAATCTCTACAAGAACTATCTGACTCCATTAGAAAGAACATTAGATTAATAGGAATACCAGAAGAAACAGAACAAAATTCTAATGAGAACTTAATCTAACAAAATGTAGACAAGAATTTTTCAAAACCTATAGGAAGAACTGAAATCCCAAATTCAAGAATAAAACAGGGCCCTTAGCTACCTGAATCCCACCAGAACTTCTCCAGGCACATTATACTAAAGATGTCAAAAATCAAAGACAAAGTAAGAATTCTCAAGGCAGCCAGCAGAAAAATAATATGTAACCTTAAAAGAAAATACCAGCAGAAACTTTTTAAGCCAGGAGAGAGTGAAATCATGTATTCAAAATATTAAAATAGAAGAACTACTAACCAAAAAATCTATCCAACAAAATTATCCATTAGATACAAATAAGGAATAAAGACATTTTCAGACATATAGAACCTGAAGGAATTCTCCAACACAATGCTGGCACTCCAGGAAATACTAAAAGAGGCTACTTGACCTGAAACAAAAGGCCATAATAAATGGCAAAAAGTTGGGACAACAAAAACATAAAAAGGGAAGAAGTAAAGGTTTGAATTCCCAAATGAGAATAGAAAGTAAAAATATACTTAAGGAGCTACTACATATACAAAAATTTTCTTTTCATAAACTTTAGGGTACTACTCTTAAAAAACCCAGAAACAAGATACACAACCAGAAAAGAAGAAGATAAAAAAAGAATAAAAATCATAGTTAAAAAAAAAAAAAAGCAGTGAGAAAACAGCAAAAACACTGAGACTCCAAACAACCAAAAACCAGAAGACAAAATGGCCATGGGAAATCTTCATATATCAATCATCACCCTAAATGTAAATGGACTGAACTCAGCAATAAAAAGTCACAGAGTAGTTCACTGGACTACAAAACAAAGACCATCTATATCATCTATATGCTGTCTCCAAGAGACACACTTCAGCCATAAGGACAAACACAGACTCAAAATTAAAGGATGGAAAACCATATTCCAAGCAAATGGTACCCAGAGAAAAGGAGGAGTAACCATACTTATATCTGATGAAACAGACTTCAGGATAAAAAAGTAATAAGACAAAAAGATGGACATTTCAAAATGATAAAGGGAACAGTAAAATAATAAGAAAACATGACACTTATCAATATATATCCCCCCAATCAGGAAGCACCAAAATTTACAAAGCAATTGCTTAAAGATCTAAAGGGTAAAACTGAAGAAAGCACAATTATAGTAGGGAACATAAACACCCCCTTGACAGCCATGGACAGATTATCCAAACAGAAAATATATAAGAAAATATAAGCTCTAAATGATACATCATAACAATTGGACATAATTGACATTTACAACACAAGACTATACGTGGTATTCTAGTGCACATGGAACATTCTCAAGAATAGACAATATGCTGAGGTATAAAAATAGCCTCAACAAATTCAAGAAGATTGGAATAATGCAAAGTATATTCTCAGACCACAAAGCCTTGAAATTGGAGATCAACTGTTGCCTTACAACTGCCAACCTGTCTGTGCCCCCCTATGCATGCCCCATGACATCCTAAGGCAGAAGTTAAGCATGGAGGTCATGGGGGCATAAAATATCTAGGAGACAGAACTGACCCTCTCTCAGGGGTACTGTTCCTCCTTCACTTATACACCTCATAACACACTATGGCACTGGAGGATGGCTGCTTAGTCAATGATGGGTAAGATTCTCAAGGGAGAAACAACCTAAGACAGGAACAGTTGCATAGGGGCCATCAGGAGAGAGCTTGGGCTCTACAGAGGTGAGGCACAGCCCTCACCCTCTCTGAGGTTAATCTCTTGCCTCCTGGCTGCCTTGCTTCCCACATATAGCTTAGCCTGAGATCTGATGGGGATGAGCTCCGCCATTCCCTCCCTTAATGGATGTTTTTATAATAACAATGACTCCATCCCTGGGGTTAAGCACTGGTTTGTGAAGATACAGTAGGTGGTGGAGCACAATGAGGACTTTTGGGTAAAGCAATTTTGAGGCACTTAACTCCCAGACCCTAGAAAAACCAGTTTCACTTGTTTGTCCACTAATAAAAGCTATGCATTGGCCCAATTCGAGATGCCTGACCCATGAGGCTGGGGACCCTTGGCCCCACTTGTAATATATTATTTGCTACTGTGTGCTCTACTTATTCGCTCACTGCTGACGTCATGCTGGATGTGACAATCAACTCCAAAACAAACAAAGAAAAACAAAAAGCAAGAAAAAAACATATACACAGAAATTAAACAACACATTATTAAAAATTACTGGATCAAAGAAGAAATAAAAGAAGAGATTGAAACATACATAGAAACTAATGACAAAGAAAATCGAACACATCAAAATTATTGGAATGCAGCGAAAGCTGTAATAAGAAATTTATATTTACAGGCCTATCTCAATAAACAAAAAAGCACAACTAAACATCCTGACATCCCATCTTAAAAAACTAGAAAAAGTAGAACAAAAGAAGCCCAAAGTCAGCATAAGGAAGGAAGTAATAAAAATTAGAGCTGAACTAAAAGAAAATAGAGAACAGAAAAACAGTAGAGAACATTAATGCTACAAAAGACTGGTTCTTTGAAAACAATGAATAAAATCGACAAACCTTTAACTAGGCTCACCAAGGGGGGAAAAAGACACAAATAACTAAAATTAGAAATGAAAGGGAAAAAATTACCACTGATATCACAGAAATACAAATGATCATAAGAAAATATTACAAAGGACTAAATGCCACCAATTTAACAACCTTGAAGAAATGGACAAGTTTCTAGAAACACATAGTCTACCAAGACTGAACCAAGAAGAACTAGACAATCTAAATAGACCAATTAACAATAAGGAAATTGAAACAATCATCCAAAACTTCCCTAAAGACAGAAATCCAGGACCACAAGTTCTCCCCAATGAGTTTTATCAAGCTTTCAAAGAGTAACTAATGTCTATCCTCCTCAAACTCTTCCAAAAAACTGAAGAAGAGACGATACCTCCCAACTCAATTAATGAGGCCAACATAACCCTAATACTAAAGTTTGGTAAGGATAACACAAAAAAAGAAAACTATAGACCAATATCTCTGATGAACACAAATGCAAAAATCCTAAACAAAATATTAGCAAATGGAATACAACATTGCATTGAAAAAATTATACACCATGATCAAGTGGAATTCATCCTACAAACACAAGGTTGGTTCAACATACACAAATCAATGTGATACAATATATAAGCTAAGATATAAAAACTATATGATTATATCAATTGATGCAGAAAAAACATTTGACAAGATAGCCATTTATGATCAAAACATTGAATAAAATGGGTATAGAAGGAAAGTACCTCAACATAATAAAGGCCATGTATGACAAACCCTCAACTAATATACTGAATGGAGAAAAACTGAAGCATATTCTCCTAAAATCAGGAGCAAGATAGAGATGTCCATTGTTGCCACTGCTATTCAATATAGTATGAAAAATTCTAGGCAGAGCAATCAAGAAAGCAAAAGGAAGAAAAGGCATCCAAATCAGAAGAGAAGAATTTAAACTGTCACTATTTGCAGATGACATGATCCTTTATATAGAAAATTCTAAAGACTCCACCAAAAAACTATTGGAAATAATAAACAAATACAGTAAAGTTGTAGCATATAAAAATCAACTGTATTTCTATATCAACAATGAAACTTCAGAAAAAGTAATAAAATACCTAGGAATAAACTTAACAAGGAACATGAAGAACTTATATACTGAAAATTATAAGACACTGCTAAAAGAAATTGAGGAGGACACAAAGAAATAGAAAGCTATTCCATGTACATGGATTAGAAGACAACTTTGTTAAAATGGCTATATTACCCAAAGCAATGTACCAATTTAATGCAATTCCCATCAAAATCCTATAGACTTCTTTCAAGAAATAAGTAAAAGAATCATCAGATTCATATGGAACCACAAAAGGCCCCAAATCACCAAAGAATTCTACATAAAATGAATTAAGTCTGGAGGTGTTACATTCTCTATTTTTAATTTATACGATAATACAAAGCATCAATAATCAAGACAGCTTGTTATTGGCAAAAAAACAGGCACACAGGCAAATAAATGGAATTGTAAACCAAGAAATAAACCCACAAATATATGGATGCACAGATAATTTTTGACAAAGAAGCAAAAAATATACACTGGAGAAAAGAAAGCCTCTTCAGTAAATTGTGCTGGGAAAATTGAAAAACAACAAGCAAAAGAATTAAGCTTAACTGTGAACTGTCACTGTATACCAAAATTAACTTAAAATAGGTTAAAGACCTCCACATGAGACCCCAAACAATAAATTGTATACAAAAAATTATCAGTACTAAACTTACAGTCTTTGGGTTTAGGGAAGACTTCATGATCTGACCTCAAAGGCAAGGGAAGTAAAAGCAAAAATAAATGAATGAAACTATATCAAACTAAAAAGCTTTTGGACAGCAAAAGAAACCATCAACAAAGCAAAGAGACAATCAAATGAATGAGAGAAAATATTTGCAAACAGTGCCTCTGATAAAGGGCTAATATATAAAATATATAAAGAACTTGTACAGCTCAACAGCAAAAAAGGAAACAAACAATCCAAATTAAAAATGGGCAGAGGACCTGAAAAGACAATTTTTCCAGGAAGACATACAAACGGCCAACAGAGATATGAAAAAATGCTCAACTTTATTAGCTATTAGGGAAATGCAAACCAAAACCACAATGAGATACCACCTCACACCTGTTAGAGTGGCTATTATCAACAAGGCAAGAAACAACAAGTGTTGGAGAGGGTGTGGAGAAAAAGGAACTCTCATACACTGCTGGTGGGAATGCAAACTTGTACAATCACTATGGGGAATAGGAAGGTTTCTCAAAAAACTAAGAATTGTGTTACCATACGACCTGAAAATTCCACTTCTGGATGTCTACCCCCAAAATTTGAGAACCTTAGTCTGCAAAGATATATGTATTCCAATGTTCATTGCAGCACTATTCACGGTAGCCAAGTAATGGCAACAGCCAAACTATCCTTTGATAGAAGACTGGATAAAGAAGTTGTGGTACATATACACAATGGAATATTACTCAGTCATAAGAAAAGATGAAATAGGACCATTTATGACAATGTGGATGGACCTTGAGACCACCATAGAAAGTGAAATAAGCCAGACAGAAAAAACAAAGAACCATATGATTTCACTCATATTTGGAACACAAAGCTGAAAGCAACAAAGTAACAAAAACTCATGAATACATTCAATAGTTTAGTGGTTAGTGGTTACCTGAGGGTATGGGGGGAGGGGAATGGGGGAGAACAGACAGGTTTTTAAATATATGGTGATGAAGAAAGACCTGACTCTGGGTAATGACCACATAACATAACACATAGATGATGTATTGTAGAATTGTATATCTGGAACCTATTTAAAGTTTACTAACCAATGTCACCTCAATAAATTTAACAATAAAAAATTAACATAACAAATATGCCATCAAAAACTGAATTCCTTTTATTCTACATTGCCCTCATGGGACTCAGAGCACAAAGGGAAACAATGTAAATCTGAAATTACACTCCTTGCTGTATCCCAAGTCTTTTGTCACTGGCCAGGAATATTGTCTTCTGCCAACATCCATAAAACTGGCAGGCTAACTTGTTAATTTGAAAAAAGAGTAACTATCTCAAACTCTTCAGAGCTTTTGATAATTGCTAGTATTCCTGTTGTGACATACTCATAGTTATACCTCCTTTATTTCTTGTGGAATTGTAATTCTTTGATTCTGGAAGCTGGCTTTACTAACCCTTGTTCTATAGCCATGCCCTGTCATGTCACTGAACAGGATTTTCTCCCATGACTCGAATATAATAACAAATTCCCAATGCTTGCTCAGTATTTTCAGACAGACCAAGTTCCAGACCAGTTTTGTTTAATATTCTTCACAATATTATTTTATTATTCAAATGCATTATTAATAACAGTAATGAGGAGGATTACTGGACCCCAAATATCAGCATTTAATAGAAAAATGTCCACATTTGAACCTTTAGTGCCATGGGTGGTTCTGTTAGTGAAGAACAGGAAACCAATCTCTCTGACCCATAGATTCATGAAATGTGGTAGAACTAAATGATAGATGTAAAGTCAGGGCCAGCCTCTGAGTCCTCCCAGATAGCTTTTAAAATGGTAGTTGAATCAAAAGGAGGAAATGTTGCCATCATTATTTTATAAGACATATTCCAAACCCTGCACAGAGACAACTTCCTAGACTACTGGAATGGATGTCATACAAATGGCTTTCATGATTGTGTGAGAGCACCTGTGTATAAATTGCATAACAATTAACATTGGGGCAGTGGTAGCTTTTACTGTCATTAAGTTTACATGTGTAACTGAAACTGTCTCCCTCTCAGTGTTTGTTTCAGCAATACTCATCAAAGACCTAATATAATACAATTACAAAAGTAGTGCCTCACCTTTACACCTCACTTTATAAGTTAAACAGCAATTTTCACATTATCTCATGTTATCCTCAAAACAACTCTTTGAGACAAGTCTCTTGACACCATTTTATAACTAAAATGTAAAATGGAAGTTTAACCAGAGAACTTTCTTGATAAGGGCTGGGGTTGCAAAGGTGAATGCATTTGTCAAAGCTCAGCAAAAGTGCACTTACTATTTATGTATTTTTTTTTTTTTTTTTTTAATTCATTTTTATTGTTAGACTTATTGGGGTGACATCTGTTAGCAAGGATTACATAGGTTTCAGGCATACAATTCCACAGTGTATTGTCAACTTGATGCATAATAAGTTCACCACCTAATGTGACCCCTCTTTCCATCCCCTTATATTTAGATATTTATGTATTTTAACATACGTGCATTTTATATAAAAATTGTAAATAAATATTTAGCACTAATTAATAATATACATGTTTAGGTATTTAGGAAAAATGTAGTAATCTATGCAAATTTATTTTGAAATCCATAAAAATAAGGACAATTAATGGCTGGATAGAGGGTTGAATATATGAATAGATACGTGATAAAGTAAAGTGTTAATGGTAGAAGTCTAGGTAATGAAATGGAGATGCTCACTATAAAAGTCTCTCAGCTTTGTCTTTCATTAGTATTTTTCATAATAAAATGTTTTGGGGGAAAAAATGATAGTTCAGAGAGATTAAACCTGCCTTTAGGTTACAATTTGAGACTCAAATTCAGTTTATCTGATTCCAGTTCCAATTCCTAGTGGGAACATTTAAGAAAATCATTACTGTTTAGTATTTAAAAGAAGGGTAATGCAGATAAGTACTAAATTCTAGTTTACTAAGAGCTCTGCAAAATCAGAACATTCTCTACTGTAAAAGGAATGATATTTAAGTAAGATGACTGCATTTTTCATTCCCGCATTGATTCAGCTCAGGGAATATTGCCCCCTTCATAGTAGTCCCTTTAGGGTATTTGACATTTATTATAATGATGCTGCTCCACTCAGAGCACTATCACCCTTCTTAAGGGAGTATTTTCAGAACTTGAAGCATTTTTCACATATTCTGAATGGTAACAAACCTTTGTCCTTTTTAAAGATCCAAATGTCATCTGACAGGTGAATAAAACTCCAAGTTTACAATATCACCTCTTTGTAAAGCTACGCAGTAAATACAGAACATCAAAGGAAGTTTTTTGTTTGTTTTTCTTTAGTAAAATGAACTAGACCCTTAAATTAACAAAATGAGTTTTATTGCATGAAAAAATTATTTCTGAAACCTATTCTGTGCCAGTGTTTGGGGCAATGGCAGCATCTCAGCCATGACAGTTACTTAACCAACATTTGCAACAACCATATGTTTATTGTCTATGTTCTCAAATAGACTGGACAATTCATGAGGGCAGGGACCTTGGAAACTATCTCACTCCCCTAACACAGGGCCTGTGTTTCTATTTATAAAAATAATTAATAAAATAATGAGTTAATGAGTAAGTGAATGACTACGTTAACTAATGAAAAACTGTGATCTTTGACTGTACCTGGCTTAATATTTCTACCATAATTTAATTTTTCCATATCACATATGTTGTGCTATGTAGTAATTAAAAAAATAGAAAATCCACCATAAAGATTTCTACAAATTTCTTCTATCATTTACCATCCTTGAATTTTCTAAGTATACAATTACAGTTTTTGTAAAACAAATTCCTGATTTCTTTATTTGCTACAATAATAGTAAAGTACATTTTACATTAAGATAAGCAATAGTGGTAAACTGGGCCCCTTGGTCTTGTTACTTTCAACTTTTCAATTAACTGTACTGGCAACTTTTGTGTGAGGTACACAATGTTTATTGTATCCACTAGTAACTTATTTTATTACTACGCACTTAGAGTTTTATTGTAAATGGATTTTGACTATTATTGAATCTCTTCTCATTATCTTTTAAGCTAGTGATGCACTGTACCAGGCATGCTATCGGCTGCTGTGATGAAGTGATACAATGAGGATAATTATTCCTATCATCCAGATTGCTGTGAGAATTGGAGAAAATGGATGTGTAGGATACCTGACTGAACAGTTTACGTGGTAGATGACAGTTAAAGATGCCTATCACTTTTCTTGGATTCCGTTTAGCTCTAGACTGAGTTGGTGCTTCCCCATGTGTCTCAGTTCATTCTATTTCCAGTTCCTACCACTGCTTAGGTGTTGTATTGGATTGTTGGTCAGGCAAGCAAGTTTAACTGTATCAAATGCACCAATTACATACAATGGGGATCATTGATGGGGTTTGTAAGGTTATTCTTATTAGACCTCCTGTTATGGTTTAAATGGAAAAGCAAAATTAGTAAAGACCATCCAGTGAGGTCCCCTGGAGTGCCACAACCTTGGTGATTTCAGTAGGCTCATCCTTATATGGAGTCTAATCCTAAACCCTGTAGCCTTAAGAACCCAATCAATCTGGACACTAAGAGTACATCTCATTCTCTAGGGAAGACTCATATTAACTGGAGTCACAGTTACTGATGTCTGACAACAAGAATGGCAATCAAACAGAGCAAACAAGCAGACCAGATCTTTCTGCTTGCTCATTTCTTCCCTAGTAGATAAATCTACAAGGAAATCCAGATTATTATCAGGAAGAGGATTGATAGATGAAAGTTAGCAATGGAGCAGGTTAAATAATCTTAATGGCTGCTGCTATCAGGTCATCTACCTCTGCTGGAGAGTGTTCTTGACACTGGACTGGGCATCCCAGTCTAGTCCTGTATATGGACTAGAAATGTATACGCTAGAAACATTAGCTAGTGTTAAGCAACATTCTTTCCTCTAAACTTATAGCTATCTAGCTTGTTTTCTTCCTTCTTTGCTTTCTCTTTTTCTTTCTTTTTTTCTTTCTTTAAATTTTGATCTTTATATGCTCTTTAAGCAAGGAATTCTTACATTAGGAAGGAAAACATATATTAGTTCAGATAGCCAATTGAAATCATTGTGAATATCTAACAAATTAAAACATTTTTCTAAAAAGCACTGAGCCACTACATCTGTGAGGACATCTAACATGGAATCCAAAGACAATGGTGGGGCTAGAAGTCTTATAACCCACTGGAGCCTAGATGAAACACAAAAATAACATTATATTTTTATAACTGGATGTCCATCACATCTGTGGCATACCTCATTTTTCTGATCCTGACTTCCAGGGGTCCATGACTTTTGATATACTCATTGTCATCTTGGGCAAAATTTCTTCTAATCCTTGCTTCCCATGTGCCCAACAAGTCTTTTTGTGTTCAACTTCCCAATGAGCCTGCTTATTGTGGAATATTTATTTGACTTCTCTCTCTTTCCACTTCTTTTGACAAAACATGTCTTTGATATATTTTTTGCACCTCCTGACTTTCATTTTTATGTCAACCTGATCTCTAAATGCCAATACCTTTATTCTGCTTTATCCACCCACCATTGTAGAAATTTACATGAACCTATTGATGGTAATAATTTTTATTGAAGATCTTTGTATTTTACTGATATTAAAGTAGTAAAATTTATACTCAACCATGTAATAATTTTAAAATACTAAAGAAATAGTTTTTCCTAGTTTTAGAGCCTTTGCAATTTTGGCTACAACTTTTTATAGGCTTAACACTTATAATAAATGATAAATATAATAATAGAGTATTTATGAAATTCACCTTTCCTGAAAGTGAAGGATTTTTAATTTCTAATTTGTTAAAACATATTGGTTATAATTGCTGGTGGAACCTAAGAAAAAGGAGATTGAGAATTATTGTATAAGAGCATACAATTAGAAAATAATATATCTTGTTTTCTTACTATGTCAATAATTTAACTACAGAAACAAAAATAAAAGAAGAATTATATCATCCCATCTAAAAAACAAATGTTTCCCATGTGCATCTGTATGACATATTTAAAATTATTATTAAATAATCAAATATATCCATTACATTGTATATATTTTTGAATAAATTGTATTTTCAAAAACATGTAAGACCATAAAGATTTTCTCATAAAAAGACTTAATATCTTAAAATTCTTAAATAAAAATAAGCATACTCCAATCAATCAATGTTGTTTATAGCTGGCATAAGTCATTTGTCTGATACTTTTATGATTTAAAATGAAATAAGAGGTCAGATTAAGGGAAAATTTGGGAAACCAGTTGTTTTCCCAATTAGAATACAGCAGCTTTGACAATTCTCTTTTGAATCTCACAATCTTTCTTTGGATATGTGAATGTCTTACATGAAGTTACCTTCAGATTTTATCTTGAAAGGCATATATCACTGAAGGTGACATGGGCTTGTTATGTAATTTAAACTTTGGAAGTGTGATCTTATTTCTCTATATCCAGCTTTATGGGCAAGGAGGAAGAGGAAGGAAAAGAACAACTTTATAGTTAAATCCATGTTTGTTGCCTAAACAGCTGCACTAGATTTTTTTCCATTTGCTCTACAGATCCACTCTTCATCCCTTTTCATTGGCTCTATGCATCAGGAAATTGAATGGATTCAACAATATCAATCAGTAATCCCCCACACTCCCTGGCTTCCAGTTGGGATTAGTAAACTAGGGAGGTCAGAGGGAGGGAAGAAAGTTGAGTTTTTCTTTTTCTTCTCCCAGCTCCCTCCTGCAACATCACCACTGGGAAGCTTGCCTTCCCAGTTCTATGAGACTGCCTTCTCCACAGGCCCTCTCAGTCTTCAGGATTTGTAACTGTTTCCTCCTCACACCCACTTCAGGCTAGGGGTGGCAAAACCTCAGGATGTTGCTAGTCACTTGTCCCTTCCTCCATGGGGTATCTTGATAAGTCTCTGACAGCATCTTTGATTATAGTCTTTTTTGTCACTCCTCAAATTACCCAATCTAAGTGTCTCATCCATTTCTTCCTGAAACCTTGACTGATAGAATACTGTGTCCTCATTAGATCATACAAACTATCTGCATCTGCATCTCTTCCATATTAATGAAACTAAGATTCCTTTATAAGACTAGACTTAAACCATGGTTGCTACAATAGTTAACACCTTATTTTTTTTAACTATCAAAATATAGCTAACATTCAAATATTATATTAGTTTCAGGTATATACTATAGTTATTCAAAACTTATATACCTAAAGAAGGGATCACCATGATAAGTCCAGCAATCATCTGACACAGTACCATGCTATTAAAATATTATTGACTGTATTTCCAATGTTGTACATTGCATTCCCATGACTTATTTATTTTATACCTGGGAATTTGAACCTTTTATTTCCATTCACCATTTTTCCTCTCTTTTTTAACTTTTTAATTTCAGTTGACATTCAATATTATTTTATAATAATTTTAGAAATACAACATAGTGATTAGACATTTATATAATTTAAGTAGTGATCCCCTGACTAGCCTAGTTCCACTTGGCATGATACATAGTTATTACCATATTATTGACTATATTCCCTAGGCTTTATGTTACATCCCCATGACTACTTTGTGTCTATCAATTTCTACTTTTTAAATCCTTTCAACTTTTTCACTCTACCCTCCAAAAGCCCTCCCATCTATTATCCTAATAAATCTGGTCCCCATTTGAAATCATTCATAGTTATTACAATATTATTGACTACATTCCTTGTTCTATATTCTACAACCCCATGACTATGGTGTAACAATCAATTTATACTTTCTAATCCCTTTCTCCTTTTCACCCACCTACACATGCAAATCCATGGCAACCATGAAAATATTCTATGTATAGTAGACTCTCAGTTAACCTGCACCCATGGGGATTGGTCAATGCCAGATAAATGGTTGCTTGAGAGTTGCTATTAGAAATAGGCCTAATTAATACTATACCCTATACTACCATATCTTACCATACCATACCATACCATACTCTGTTTTGTCTTGATCCTAATATTGAAATGCAGTAATTAAAAGCAAATTAAGACAAAGGCAAACAACTTAATGTAACACAGTTTTATTTTAAAATCATCTTTAAATGTGAAGGATTGCTGTTCTACAAAAGCTATTACAGTTTTAAATGCCATAGTGGCTCTCTGCCAGAATACTTTTTTTTAACTTCACACTCTTCATCATCACTCTCTTTCTCCTCTATAACATTCATTTTTCCATGATTCACAAGAGCTTCTATGATACCTTCTGTCTTAAGTGTATGAGCTACTGGTATAGCTTCATCCACAGCAATCCAGTCATTGAGTTCATCTTGAAACAAATTTATTTTGTCATTAGCAGGGTCACCTAAGTCACAGACTTCACCATAAACTCTACTACTGGCAGCTGCACTATTGACTGGAAACCCCTCAAAATTGATGGAGAAGGGTAAAGATTCCACAGACATCACAGCTGGCCAAAACTTTCCTTAACATTTCTTTAATATTTCACTTCTCAATGAATCACAAGTACAACTGACAGTGTAGATAGAATTTTTGAGATTATATTTTTTTCTGAAAGTACAGAATTGTTGCATTAGTATTAGTCATTCTTTAAATGAAGTCACATCTATAAAATATTTTACATTCTGTACTCCCTGATCCACTGATTGGATCAGACTTGTGATGTTAGCCGAAGAAAACTTAGGAAAATGTTACCACTAGGTGAGCTTTTCCACAGGAGTATATGTGCAACAGTTACCCAGTTACTATTCTCTGGTATTCTTTTCTTTCATAAATTTTCTTTAACATTAGAGAGAAACAAATAATGAAATCACTTGGTAAAAATGTCTGAATTCTTCCAACTGTTACTCTGCATGATAATATAGAGGAAGGTTAGTTATGCCTTTAAAGCACCTTGATTTAGCAAATTTGCTGAACACACAAAATTTTACTTCATGAATTTCCAATGAATTTGCACAAATGAGCACAGTTATCTGTTCTTTATTTAGCTTGAACCCGTAAACCACCATCTCATTACCAGCAGCCAAGGAGGAATTAGGCAGGCATTTCCACATTAATCCAGTCTCATCTACATTATAAATGTGCTCTGGGGTCAAGACATGTCTTTTGCAACTAAACCTGTCACAAAAGTGAAGATGCAGCCTCAAAATCTGCCAATTTCTGCCCCCCTGACAAATCCAGCTTACAGATGCTATGATAAACCTTCAATTGTGCAAACCAGTGATTTGAAAATGAACACTGACATTAAATATTTATTTTCTCATGGAATTCTCTCACATTTTCTTGCTACATGGGTCCAGAAATACAACCACCCTCAGACCTTTCCCGTGAAAACCATTCATAGAGGACCTGACAAAGCACTTCCATTTTCGGTGTATGAAGAGTATGATTCTTCACACTCTTGTTACTCTCCAACTTAACACAGAACTTCTTCATCTTCTGAGGGTGATCCTTAATGTCATAGATTGCTGATGAACTTACATTAAATTCCTCCTTGAGAACTGCACAACTCTCACCTTTCTGAAGCCTCTTGCATATTTCTATCTTCTGCTTTAGGGTAATCATGTATTTATGTACATGATTATGTATTTATGCTTACTTGAGACCTGTTTGGCATACTTGGGGTTCGGTGAGAACACAAAATATGAGAATAATAGATCGCAGCCAATCGGTTTATTTATACATGGTGAATTGGCAGAAGTGAGAGACAAACACGTGGTACCCGTAATGTGGGCTTACTCATGGTGTGGCATGGCACGCCAAGTTTAAACTTACATTTTCACTAAAATTTTATTTTATTTTAATTTATATTCAAAGTACTATTGCTTTGATTTTTTGCTAGTTGCCTGAGAGTACCAGTTTCTTGAGTTCTGGTTAACAGAGAGTCTACTACTCACATTTCTATAAGTTTGTTTCTGTTTTGTTAATTTCATTCTTTAGACTCCACATGTAAGTAAAACCACATTCCATCCGTTTTTCTCTGCTTGACATACTCCGCTCAGCATAGTACCCTCCAAGTTCATCTATGCCACCACGGATGGCAAGAACCCATTCCCTTTCATGGCTGAGCAATATTTCATTGTATATATGTTTTACTTCTTCTCTATCTATTCATCTATCAGTGAACATCAAAGCTGCCTCAACATCTTGACCACCATAAACAATGCTGCAATGAACGTGAATGCACATCTCCTCTTGAAATTGCATTTTGGGTTTCTTCAAATAAATAGTGAGAATTGTGATTACTGGGTACTTCTATCTCTTTTTATAGCCTCTGTTTTAAACTTTATTTTTCTGGTATAAATATTGCTACCCCAGCTTTTTTGTTTGTTTTTATTTTCCTGAAATAACTTGTTCCACTCTTTTACTTTTAGTCTGCATGTGTCTTTCAATCTGAAGTGAATCTCTTGTAGACAGCATATGTAAGGTTCTTATTTCCTTATTCATTCAGCCACCCTATCTTTTAATTGGAACAAGTAATTGATTTATATTGAAAATAGTTTTTGATTAACTTGTAGCTTTTGCCATTTTATTTTTCATATTGTTTATCTATTTTTGTCTTAAAAAGTTCTCTAACATTCCTTATAATACTGGATTAGTGGTGATGAATTCTTTTAGCTTTTTTTTGTTTGAGAAACCTTTAATCTGCCATTTGATTCTGAATGATAACTTTGCTGGGTAGAATAATCTTTGTGGAAGGTTCTTGTTTTTCATCACTTTCAATATTTTGTGCCAATGTCTTCTTGCCGGCAAAGTTTCTGTTGAGACATCAATGGATAATTTTATGAAAGCTCCCTTGTAGGTAACTAACTACTTTTCTCTTGCTGCTTTTAGTACTTTTTTTTTGTCTTTAATATAGGCATTTTAATTATGATGTGTCTTGCTTGAGTCATATTGTTTGGGACTGTCTATGCTTCCTGGCCTTGTATGTCTATTACTTGTGCCAGGTCAGGAAAGTTTTCAGCAATTATTTCTTTCTCTCTCTTCTCTTTCTTGTTCCCTGATGATGTGAATGTTGATACATTTGATATTTTCTCAGATGCCACTTAAACTGTCCTAAGGTTTTTTGGAATTTATTTTCTTTTTGCTGTTTTAATTGGTTTTCTGCTACCTTATTTTCTAAATCACTAATTTAATCCTTTGCTTTATTTAATTTATAGTTGATTCCCTCTAATGTGTTCTTCATTTCAGTTATTGTATTATTTATTTATTACATTTTTATGTTTTTTATCTCTGTTTTTATATTTCCTATCTCTTTGTTGAAGTTCTCCCTGAGCTTACTGAGCATCCCCATAACCAGTGTTGTGAACTCTGCATCTGGTAGATTGCCTGTGACCATTTTGTTTAGTGTTTTTTCTGGAGATTTGTTCTGACCCTTCATTTTGGACACATTTCTTTATCTTACCATTTTGGAAGCCTCCCTGTGTTTGTTTCTACATATTACGTAGGGCTGTTATGTCTCCCATTCTTAATAGAGTGGCCTTATGCACTAAATGTTCTATTAAGCCCAGTGATGCAGTTTCCCTGGCAACCTGAACCAGGTGCTTCAGTTGTGTCTCTTGTGTGAATTGTGTGTGCCCTCCTATTGTAGTTGAGCCTTGGTTGCTATTTGCTAAATCTCAATGGAAGAGATTTCCCCTCAAGCTGTATGATGCAGAGTATTTGCTGTGAGTATAGTGGAGGAACTGTTGTACAGGGCCTGACCCTATGGAGCAGGATTTGCTTTAGCAGAGCTCTGGTGCCTGCTCAGTCTGCCCTTTCAGAGTGTCATTTGCAGAGGTGGTAAGGTAATGCTCTGGCTCAGTCCAAATCAGGCCATTGGGTGTGCCTGAGGCCTCCTTGGAGAGACCCTGTCCCAGGCCAAGTTCAGCTGCAGCCTGTGTCCTGCCCTGGCATGCAGCACAAAGCAATTTGAAGATGGCTGCCATCCATGCTAGGCTTGGAGGTGACGTGAGAAGCCAAGCCACACACTGAGGCTGGCTGCTGCTAGTGCCAGGCTTGTGGATGCTTAGCAAGAGATACAGGACATGCTGAAGCTAGATGGTGCTTGTTTGGGTTTAAGAACATTTGTGAGATTTTAGGAAATTCTGCAGCATGAACCAAGACAAGTCATTTGTATGAAAAAGCCACTGGAAGGGGCTTGGGTGGGCCAGAAAGTAGGGTCTCAGGGAATCACTTGGGCCAGACAGCTTAACAGTGTTAGTCAGGTTAATGGAGTCTCAGCTCTGGTGGCTTCTTTCATCATCACATTGGGAGGAAGAGGTGTTTAACAAAAGAACAATGAATTCTGCCAGCACTGCTATTGGGGAGAAAGTTGCCTCTCCAGACCTTGTCCTGAAACCAGACAACTCAGTTCTTCCATGTGTGTTCTTGGCACATTTTGAGCTTCTTGCCCAATACTGGAGCCCCGAGCAAATGAGTCCATTAGCAAATAAGTCTATGCTTAGGCCCTTCAAGAAGAGTGCCTAGGATTGCAACAGCCCTCTGTTTCATCTAGTCATAATATCCACTAGTTGTCATGGCTAGAAGTTATGGGGAATTCTCTTCTCAGCACTGAAACCCTAGGCTGGTGATCCTGGTGTGGGGCTGTGGCCCCTCACTCCTCCAGAGAGGACATTCACAGCCAAGATACTTCTTTTGATTTTTAAGGGTCACATGCAGGTGTGGTACGACCCGACTCTATGTCTCTGACCCTCCTACTAGTCTCAAAGTTACATCCGTCTTTCCTTAGTTGTAGGACTGCAGTTCAGATAGAGTTCAAGTAATTCTTAATGATGATTGTTCTGTAGTTTAGTTGTAATTTTGATCTGGTCATAAGAAGAGGTAAGCACAGTGTTTATTTACTCCACCATCTTAACTAGAAATTCAATTTTTCAAAATGCCAAATGTCTATAGACATCAATTACCTTTTTCTTCCAAACTGTAATTAAATTTTGAAAGTAACACTCCTCTTGGATATACTCATATACTTGTCTTTTTAACAGAAAATAAGTCTTAGATTGAGTGCTTTGGCCTTGAGTAGAAGTAAAGAATGATTCTAAATTAAGACTTAAAACTTCTAAAATACATAGGGTAAAGAGACCAAATTGTCTTTCTGTTTTAAATTTTTTTCATTACTACTCCTAATAATAATATTAGAAGTAGTAGTAGTAGTAGTAGTAGTAGTAGTAGAAGCAGTAGTAGTAGTAATAATAATAATAATAATAATAATAATAATAATAATAAATAGTAATTGAATGCTTAGTATGTGCCAGGGACTTTTTCAGGGGCCTTACATGTATTAGCTCATTAGATACCCTTAATAAATATGTGAGATAAGGACTGGTATTTTCCTCAGTTTACAGATTAAGAAATAAAATAGAGAGAATTAAGTAACACACCCAAAGTACTGATACATATGTTGCTGTTTTTATTGTGTTTTAAAACATACTAAAAATTTATTTCTTCCCAGAATAATTATATGCACTAATACTTTTTAAAAATGAAAAACCATATTTATTACTACTTTTATATTGCTGATTTAAAAATATTTATAGACCTGAATAAAATAATTATTGAGTTTGCAATTTTTTTTAAGTTGGAAGTTTGTTCCAAATCATAAATTTGTTACACTGACAACTTCAGCAAAAGATGCTTACATTTCTGAACACTTCTTTCAAAAAATATATCCTCATGTATTTGTGTACTGGAGCTGTTACTGGCACAATGGGAACAATCAAAACATACTCTTAAATGTCATTTCAAAGTTAAACTAAGGGAAATATTACCTTAATTGAATAAAAAAACTCATTTTGCTTAAAAGTAATTTGGGCAGTCAATTTATAAATTTGTTGTACAGTGACAGTCTGTAAATTTTTAACATCTACTAGTTTATGAAAGAACTGAAAAAGTATATTGAAAATAGGAATCTTTAAAAAAATTTAACTGTGAATACAGGTCTCTTTAATATGTCTCTCTCTCTCTCTGTATTTTAATGTAATTCGTCAATTTGTTATTATAGGAAAAGGAGCACCGATACTTGCATATAACTCTGAAAACATAATTAACCTGTCTTTTTAAAATTTATTTCAAGCAAACTATGAGCCAAATATTGTAACTCAAAAGCCAGATCATTACCACTAGCTCCACTGCCTGGTGGTGAGATAAAAATGACACAATCAGACATGTTTCCAGGTAGACTGTCACTTAAACAAAATGTTCCTACCAAAAGAGTTTTTCTACTAAAAAAGTAAAAAGAAATAACTATATTCTAAGTTACTAGTGAAGTCCCAAATAGTACAAATATTGGTTTTTAGATCCTTGCTATGTCACCAAAGTATTAAATAATTGTGACAAATTTTGTTTTCATCTCAACATTTTGGTCAAAATGCAACTCTCATGACACTCTTTTACAAATGCATGTCATGATGATAGATTCAGGAGTAATGTGCCCCAAAAGAAGAAAGTTAGGGTATTAGAGAGATCTTAAGAATTATCTAGTTTAGGTGAGGTTAATAAAGATGAAACAATTAGAAAATTTATTTTGAGGTGATATTGTATTTCATATTGATAATAAATCATTTCTATTTATTTATTTTTATTTTTCAGTTACACACTATATTATATTAGTTTCAGGCATACAGTATAATAATTAGACTTTTATATAACTTACAAACTGATCATCCTGATAAATCTAGTATTCACTTTGCATCATACATAGTTATTAAAATATTATTTACTATATTCCCCTTGCTGTACTTTATATCCCTGTGACTAGTTTGTTAACTAGCGATTTATATTTTCTAATTCCTTTACTTTTTTTACCCATCCCACTAACCCCTTCCCATCTAGCAATGATCAGATTGTTCTCTGTACCAATAAATGTTTCCATTTTGTTTGGTCATTCACATGTAAGTGAAATCATGGTATTTGTCTTTCTGTGTCTAAATTATTTCACTTAGCATAATAACTTCTAAGTTTATCCATGTTGTCACAAATGGAAAGATTTTATTCTTTTTAGGGCTGAATAATATTCCATTGTTATTGCTACATACCAATTACTCTTTATCCATTTATCAATGGACACTAAGTTTGCTTCCATATCTTGGTTATTGTAAATATCACTGCAATAAACATCAGGGTTCATATAGTTTTTTTTTTAAATTAGTGTTTTGGATTTCTTTGAATAAATACCCAGAAGGAGAATTTCTGAATCATAAGGTAGCTCTATTTTTAATTTTTTGAGTAATCTCTATACTGTTTTCTAGAGTGGCTGTACCAATTCACAATCTCACCAACAGTGCACAAGGGTCCTTTTTATCCACATCTTCGCCAAGACTTGTTTGTTGATATATTGACGATGGTCATTCTGACAGGTGTGAGATGTTACCTCATTGTGGTTTTGATTTGCGTTTCCCTGGTGATTAGTGGTATTGAACATATTTTCGTATGTCTATTGGCCATATGTCATCTTTGGAGAAATTTTCTCTGCTCATTTTTTAATCAGATTGTTTCTTTTTGTTGGCATTGAGTTGAATGAGTTTGCTACGTATTTTGATTAACCCCTTATCAGAGATTTTATTTTTCTTTGTGATAGTTTGTTATTGGTGCATAGTAGTGTAACCAATTTCTAAATACTAATTTTGTGTCCTGCTAGTTTACCGAATTCATTTATTAGTTCTAATAGTTTTTTGGTGGATTCTTACGTGTTCTTCTATTAATAGTATCATGTCATCTGCAAATAATCAGTTTTACTACTTTTCCAATTTGAATGCCTTCTGCTTCTTTTTTGTGTCTTATTGCTATGGCTTAAATTTTCAATACTATTTGAATGAAACAGGTGAAAGTGGACATCCCTTACTTGTTTCTGATCTTAAAGGAAAAAAATTTCAACTTTTCAGCATTGAGTATTATGTTAGCTGTGGGTTTGTCATATATAGTCTTTATTATGTTGCGGTACAAATCTTCTAGCCCCACTTTGCTGAGAGTTTTTATAATAAATGAATGTTCAACTTTGTTAAATGTTTTTTGCATCCATTGATATGATTATATAATTTTTATCCTTCATTTTGTTTATGTATCATGTTAATTGGTTCATGGATATTAAACCAACACTGCATACCAAGAATAAACTCCACTTGATTATGATATATTATCTTTTTAATGTATTGCTGAATTTAATTTGCTAATATTTTGTTGATTGTTGTATCCAGCATGACACGAGCTGTGGGAGAACCATAAAGGGCGATGCAAAGTGATGAAAGACAGTAGCCAAGAATATGTAAGTGGGGCCAAGGGCCTCCAGCCTCAAGGACTAAGAGTGCCCAGAATCAGGTCAATGCATAGTTTTTAATGGTGGATAGAATGAGGAAGTGAAACTTGTATGGGGAAGTAAAACCTTCCTTTTTCCAAGGTATGTGACTATCATGCCTTATGTCTGTTCCCGAAAGTCCCTACTGTGTTCCAGCACGCATTTTGCCTTTATGCATGTACATAACCCCAAAGACTCAACGTACCAAAACCGCCCCAGGGGGTTGACTCAGTACCTAAGTCATTCTATTGGAGCATAACCGATATTGTTCTATCAGGTCACCATTGGAGCAGTGTAGGACACAAGACAGCCAGGGGGTAAAAGATTACCCTCAGAGAGGGTAAGGGGCTGTGCCTCACCTCTGTAGAACCCAAGCTCTCTCCTGATGGCCCCTATGTGACTGTGCCTGTCTTAGGTTGTTCCTCCCTTGAAGAATCTTACCTGACTAACCAGCCACCCTCAGGGGCCATTCAGGGTGATGTGAGGTGTATGAGTAAAGGAGGAACAGTAACCCCGAGAGAGGGTCAGTTCTGTCTTCTAGATATTCTATGTCCCCCTTCCCCCTGTGGCCCCCACGCTTAGCTCCTGCCTTAGGATGTCATGGGGAATGCATGAGGGGACAGACAGGTTGGCAGTTGGAAGGCAATACTTGATGATCAGAGATATTGGCTTTTAGTTTTCTTTTCTTTGGAGTGTCTTTGTCTAGTTTGTTAGAGGAAGTTGAGAGCCTTCCCTCCTCTTCAACTTTTTGGAATAGTTTGAGAAGTATAAGTATTAATTTTTCTTTGAATGTTTGTTATAATTCACCTTTGAAGCCATCGGGACTTTTGTTTATTGAGAATTCTTGATTACTGGCTTTATTTCATTACTAGTTATTCTGTTCAGAACTTGGTTTCTTCCTGATGCGGTCATAAAGATTGTATATTTCTAGTAATTTACTAACTTTTTCTGGGTTATTCAATATGTTGGCATGTAAGTATTCATAGTATTTTCTTTTCTTTTCTTTTTTTTTTTTTTGGCACAAAACAAACTTTATTGGCCCGGGGGGAGGAATGATCTGGATTTAGGAATCCTGCATGCCCCTCCCAGCTCACTCACCAACATCACAGGTCCTCCCAGAGCCTGAGGAGCTTCTGTAAATGATGGAGCAGGGGGGGGCACCCCTTCCAGCTCTGACATTCTGCAGTTCTGGAATTAGTATTTTCTTATAACCTTTGTATTTTTCTGCTGTCAATTGTCACTTCTCTTTTAGTTCTGATTTTATTTGGGTCTCTCACTTTTTTCTTGATGATCCTAGCTAAAGGTTTATCAATTTTATTTATCTTTTCAAAAAACCAGCTTTCGGTTTTACTGATCTTTTCTATTGTTTTCTTAGTCTCTATATAATTTATTTCCACTTTGATCTTCTTTATTATTTTCTTCCTTCTACTCACTTTGAGCTTTTTTGTTCTTCATTTTCTAGTTTCTTTAGGTATAAGGCCAAATTAATTATTTGAGATTTCTTTTCTCTCTCTTTTTTTTTTTTTTTTTTTTAAGGTAGGCCTATATTGCTGTGAATTTTACTTTTAGAGTTGCTTTTGCTGTGCCACAAAATTTTTTGGGCCTTGTGTTTGCTTCCATTTGTTCCAATGTATTTTTTTATTTTCTTCTTGATCTCATTGTTAACCCTTTCATTGATTTGTGGCATGTTTCTTAACCTTCGTGTGTCTGTGTAAGCTTCAGTTTTCTTTTTGTAATTAATTTAGTTTTACACAATTTTGATCAGAGGAGATGCTTGATATAATAATTTCAATCTTCTTAAATTTATTAAGACTTGATTTGTGGCCTAACATGGTCTATCCTGGAATATGTTCCATGTGCACTTGAAAAAAAATGTACATTCTGGTGATTTCATGTGAAAAATTCTAAAATGTTTATTAAATCCATCTGCTCAAATGTGTCATTTAAGACAACACTTTTCTTATTGATTTTCTGCCTGGATGATCCATCCATTGATGTCAATGAGGTGTCGATGTGCCCTGCTATTATTATATTACTTTTTATCTCTTTCTTTATAACTGTCAATATGTGTTTTATATATTTAGTTGCTTCTAATTTGGATGCAAAAATGTTTATGCGTTATATCTTCTTGTAAGATTGATCACTATATATTATTGATCACTATATATTATTGATCATTATATATTACTCTCCTCTCTCTTCTTATTGCCTCTGGTTTAAGTCTACTTTTTCTGATATAAATATTGTTACCCTGGCCTTTTTTGTTTCCATTTGCATAAAATATCTTTTTTATCCCTTTTTTATCTTTGTGTATTTATATATGAAGTGAGTCTCTTGCAGACAGGACGTATATAGGTCTTGTGTTTTTATCCATCAAGCCACCCTATATATTTTGATTAGAACATTTAGTCCATTTATAGTTGGTATAATTATTGAGAGGCACATAGTTATTGTCCTTTTATTAATTATTTTTTATTGTTTTTATAGTTCTCTGTTCTTTTATTGTTCTTATTATCTTCTCTTGTATATTGATGACTTTCTATAGTGTCATGTTTAGATTCCTTTCTCTTTATTTCTCATATATCTCTTACAGATTTTTGGTTTGGGGTTACCATGTGCTTTATATATACCAAGCTATGATTATAGCAATCTATTTTAAGTTGATGGAAGCTTTAAGTTCAAACACATTCTAAGATAAATACATTTTTTTACTCACACCCCATGTTTATATCATTATTTTTTACCTCTTTTGTGTGTGTGTGTGTGTGTGTGTGTGTGTGTGTGTGTATTTCTTAATTTATTGTAATTACACATGATCTTTCTACTTTTATCTTTTAACCATTATACTAGCTTTATAACTGGTTGATCCACTGCTTTTATTGTCTTTGTCAGTAAGATATTTTCTTTCTTATATTTATTTATTTTAGAATTTTTCTACTTTATGAACTTTAATATTTCTTGCAATGCTGATTTAGTGGTGATCAACTCATATATATATATATATACATATTTTTTTTTTTTTTGGTCTGGGAAACGCTAGCTTTCTTTTAATTTTAAATAATAACATTGCTGGGTAGAATAATCTTGGTTGTAAGTTTTACCCTTTCATCATTTTAATATTTTTGTCATTCTCTTCAGGTCTGCAAAGTTTCTGTTGAAAAATCAGCTTAGTCTTATGGGAGTCTCTTGTACGTAACTAACTGCTTTTCTCTTGCTAATTTTAAGACTCCCTCTTTGTCTTTAACTTTTAGCATTTTAATTATGATGTCTTGGTACAGGCCTCTTTGGGTTCATCTTATTTGGGACTGCACTTTCTGAACTTTTATTTTAATTTTTTTGGCCAAGTTAGGAAAGTTTTCAGTCATTATTTCTTCAAATAGGTTTTCAATTCTTTTCTCTCTTTCTAGGACACCTATGATACAAATATAAGTATATTTAATGTTGTTCTAGAGGTCCTTTAATTTATCCTTTTTTTGTTTTTTCGTTGTTCTGATTGAAACTTTGTGTGTACTTGGTAAATCTTTGTTGAATGTATGATTTAATTGATATTTAATAAATTAATATAATTGATCACTCACTGATATCTGATCAATGCTCTTGTTCTGTACCTTCCCATTTATATCCTAAGTAGATGAATATTAAGTAGGTGTTCAATCTTGATTCTTAATTATCATATGATTCTTAACTGTGTGGTACCTGTCCATTTCGCATCTCACCCATCTTACCCATCTTAATGTGGTCTCTGTTCAGCTAGTCTTTAGGTGGTTCCCAGTGATGGTTATTCTATAATTTAGTTGTTATTTTGATGTACTCATGGGAGATGAGCTCAGAGTTTAACTACTCTGACATCTTGACTCTGCCTTTTCTTCTGAAATAATTTCTTAGTTTCACTCACCCTTCTAAATTTTCTGGTCTTTGAGGCATTTCACTAGGCTGATATTACTAGTGTTTTTAAATCAAAACCTATATCAAAAGGTCTTACACGTGTGGCCTATTCAGACTATTTTACATAATACATAATATATCTTGGTTGCAATTAAGATGTAGACTTTTGTAGAGCTTCACTTAAATTAATAAATGGATTTTCTTCCTAATTTTCAACAAGCTAGTTCCCTAATTAATAATATGTTTATTGTTCTTCTCTATTTAACATTAGTCTCTATTCCATATTTAGATTGGAATATAGTTAACTTTATTCAGAGGTTCCAATGTATGGATTTATTTATACTAATAATGCCTCTGTGAGAAGAAAATGTTTTATGTCTTCCATATTTCACCAATAATAGTACAAGATCTAGGGTTACTGATTTTTCTAAGGTCATGCCAAGAATCATTGGCCAAATCTAAGCAGTCATAATTCTTGGTCCAAATTCCCAATTAATCTATAATTTTGACAATAATACTAAGAATGTGTCAGAATTATATGATTCAGAATTGCCAATCTTTAACCCATCTCATGTCCTTTAACTTTAACTATTGAAAAGAATATAAACTGAAACTTTGTGTGTGTTTGGTAAATCTTAATTAACCTTTAATTAATTAATGTGATTAATCACTAATCTCTGCTTAATGCTTTTGTTCTGTACTTTCACATTTATAATCAAAATAGATGGATAAACAGTAGGTATTTAATCTTTTTTTTGCAGTGAAAAACAAATAAATGTTTGGTCTGAGTTAATAAAATGCAACCATTGAAACACCCATGAAATCACAAAATGAATTAAACAGTGTTTTCACCAACATCAAGTTAGCGATTAGCTCTTAAGATAGAATGGGGAAGAAAGTGAGCCTTCAGAGGGGCTTTTACTATAGGATTATATGTAAAATGTTTTGTTTCTTAAAAAAAATTAGAGATCAGAAACAATGTAACAAATGTCTTAAATTTGATTGATGGGGTCTCTTGATGTCTGTTTTATTATTTTCTGAGGTTTGAAATATTTCATATTTTAAAATTTTTCTAAAACAATATTTCTAAATTTGAATAATGGAAAGGCAACTTGTGAATAAAAACATTTCAAAGATCTTCAAAATATGTTTGCATACCCAATTTGAGATAAACTGAAATACAGTACTTTTTGAAAGAAAATTAAAAGCAGAATTTATTTTTCTTTTATATGCTCTTATGATTTATCCCTGTGTTTGGAGTTCAGGATATCAGAAATGTGTCTACATGTACTATCTGCACTTTGGGGACTTGATTGCTACTTTATTTTCACTTATCCTATTTGTTCTTGGGATATTCTATAGGCCTTCAGGTACTGTTGTGGTCTCATAGTTAATTTGAGTTTGTTCAATAGCTTTGAAAAATTGTAAATATAAATAAGACAAGGATATGTGGGAACAAATGAGTCTAATTTTTTGTTGTAGTTAACATTTTAGTTGTGATATTTTGGAATTTTTAATATACAGCCTGAAGGAGAAGAAAGAGAAAAAGGTACAGCAAAGGAAAAATAGGAAGAATAGTGATATCAGGAAGTAAAAGGGGAAAGAATTTTAAAAAATGGGGAAAAAATTAAGGAAAAGGAGCAGACAGAAAAGGAGAGAGATGGAAACAGAAGGAGGAGGGAATGGGAGGTGAGGGGAGGAAAGAATGAGGAAGATGTTCTATTATTCTTTGTGTATATATGCAAGTGAATAGAAGACTATTCTATAAACAATTGCATGTTGTCTTCAAAATAAATTTTAAAAAATTACCCATTCACATGTTTTAATTACTTAGACTCTTCTTATTCCTAAAAGAATGTGATAACGAATTCAGAATTCATTACATTCTTTCTTACCTTAGGTAAGTGCATAAGTAGTTATTTCCTCAATTCTAGCAGAATTAGGAAGTTATCCAAAATTACTTACTGCTAAGAATAGGAAGCTGATCAAATTGATGCTTCGGAGCTAATAAAGTTAAGGCTACAAGCCTTTTCCAAAACCCCTGCAGAGGACTCACTAATGTGTTTATATTTCTTATGTTTATGTAAAATTTGTAAAAGACATTTTTGTATCCATTTTCTCCCAAATTTGTATGAGCTCCAGGCCCCACAAAACTTGGATCTGCTATGTAATAGGTTATTCAAGGAGACTGTCAAATCTGCTTTACAAACTTTAAAGAAGAAATTTGTGCAAAATAATTCTGAAAGCCCTTCATGTGAAGTCCTGTCTGAAAATAAGGGATGGTTAAGTTAGCTGACTTCTCAAAGGCTCTTTCAGACCCGTGATACTAATTTTTTAAAGTTTTGCTATCAAAAAAGGCTTTTTGCTATGAGGCTTGTTGTTTTCGTTTCTTTTCTTTTCTTTTTTTAAATATAAGCTTACTTGTATATAACCTCTCTACTGCTCCACCTCGCATATTCTGAAAATAGATAAATAGATAGATAGACAGTTATAAATATCCAAGACAGTTTCAAGTGTCCCATCCTTTCCTATAATAAATTTTGCAAGTTTCAGTCTTGGACACTACACTATGAAAACCTAACCAACAAAAGCCTATAATCCATAAGGCTGTATCAGGTACCACGGCATTATGTAAATGATAACATAATACCAGGACTATTATAATCCCAGATACCTATGCACAATGAGGAGGTAATAATAATAATGCAGAAGGTTGAATACTTTCATTTACTCGAATAGTAAAAATTGTGTTATAAGCAAGTGAACTTAATATACCCACGAAAACCCTTTAACAGTACTCTCATTAGTTGCATCTTATGCTTAGAATAATTCATATAACTCTGGTTGACATGGTTTTCAAGACTAGGAAAGTAAAGCCTAAGAAAATGAAGTTGTAGACCAGGGATGGCCAGTATATTGAATTAATACAACAACCCTTCTTTCCCATCCTGTGGCAAACATCAGCATCTCTCATCAAATCCTTCCTACATTCTAGGAAGCCATTACTTACAGATCCATGTGGACATAGGAAATAAAAACTATTCAACATACCAAGTCTAGAGAAAGAACAGATAGAGGTCAAGAGATAAAGAAGTAGGATTACCAACCCTTTACCACTCCCACCCACCAAAATCTGTCACTACTGTTTCTTAGTGTGACACCGCTTTCCACATGACTTCATTCTCATAAATAATCTTGAAGAAAAATAAGCCATTTATCCAGTTTATGACTAAAACCACTCTCCTTTCTTGGTAACACTTTGTGAGTGATGATGACTGAGAATCCTGCCTTCATATTTGGCTCTCCCCATGACCTCACACAGTTGGTGCAAATGTCTCCACTCGCTCTCCTGGGGCTTGGTACTCCAGACATGGACTCTTGCTTTCTCTGGCGAGCCACACTGCTTGAAGCCATCTGTCTAAACATGGAATCCCTTAAGTCCACATTCCCTCATTGCTCATATTCTGAACCTCTCATCTGTCTGCGGCTTTGGGCTTGGCAAACACCAGAAAAACTACTCATAGCTTTACCTGTATTCTGAAGCGTATTTGATCATGGAAAATGAGATGTTTCATAACAAGCAGTGTTTTAATCTTCTTTGAAGAGGCTTCCTTTTCATCACCTTCTGCTCTCAGAGAAACAGGTGAAGACAGAGAAAGAAATAGATCATTTAGAAGGTGAAACTAATTATACTGGTGGATGTGCAAGTCCATCTTCTACTTTTAAAAAATGCTCATGTAAAGTACTTGGTACTACAAAATAATGCACAGGGAGTAAATATCCATCATTCTCTAGTCCCCTTAAAGCTTGCCAAAGCACACAGTCAAAGGTTTACCACCAGTGGGCTATGTGGGGGCATGTTTTGTAATCCTGTAAACTGGGGATGTCCAAGCTTTTGGCTTCCCTGGGCCACACTGGAAGAATTGCCTCGGACCACACATAAAATACACTAACACTAACGATAGCTGATGAGTTAAAAAAAAAAAAAAAAAAAGGTCCATGCATAGTTTAAGAAAGTTTACGGATTTGTGTTGGGCTGCATTCAAAGCCATCTTGGGCTGCATGCAGCATGCAGGCTACAGGTTGGACAAGCTTGCCATAATATTTTCTACACATCTGTCAGCAAAAATTTTGAGAAATAACAATTTTTTTACATTTTAGTGGATTTAGGCTTACATATAGAACAGTGGTCCCTAACTAGCTCAACTTCCTAACTAACTTAAAAGTGGCAGTGGAAGGCCAGAACAACTTCCATTCCCTCTCACCAGCATCTCCATGCTAACACTATATAAACCTTGGTCAGGTATACAAAGTGTAAGGAATTTGGGTGAGAGATGCTGTCTGAGAGAAAGAGAATGGAGTATCTTCTAGACAAACTGTCTTCTCAAATATCTTGATGACTCACGCCTTCTTCCTCTCATCACCAATTTATTTATTTAATATACATTTATCACAACCCCAACCAAGAGCAGGTACAGGGCATTGATTACTGAAAGATAAATAACACTCTGAAAAATATATGTAGAGTTACTTTTTGAGCACCTAATATATATAGCAGTACATATATTTAATATAGCAGTACATATAGCAGTACATATAATATATATAGCAGTACATATAAATAAATAAGTACATATTTATTTTTTATTCAACCTGTGACATAGAAATTGTTTTTTTTTTAACCAAGTGATAAAATAGGAGACTCGTGGAGGGTATACGCATTTGGCTTAACCTATATTTCTAGACTACAATGAGGCTTAGATTGATTTGAACCCAACCTTATCCTTTTACTATATTATTTCAAATGTCACAATTAAATGAAATACACAAATATATGAGAATACAGTTACCTCTGAAGGGGTGAATCCTATCACACAGGTGTATACATGCTGCTATAGGTGCACATAGTGAAGAGTAAGATCTGTTCAGTGACTTCTAATCCTCACTTGGTCCTTATGAAGAATAAAATGTGGGAGATCCCTAATTAAGAATCAGGAGCATTGTTTTGTTTTGTTTTTATTTTACAACAGCATACAATTCCCAAAGCAGCCACACCTGCCCAGGTTGATAGTCTGCATTATGTTTTCAGTCTTGTACAACTTCAGCACAAATACAACCTTGATTAGATAGCTTCTGTGAGAAACTTAAAAAGAATGCTAATTCAGGACAGAATGCTAATTTTTCTGGACAGAAAAATAATTGCTCAAACAGAAATCTGGTCCATGTAACCATGATACTATCAGTTTATACAGAGGCCGTGAGAGAAACAAAGGCATTTCTTTTTGAAACTTAAAGTACATAGGTGATCAACATATGGTTAGTTTTCCAGGAAAAACATAAGTAAAAATTAGCTTCAAATATTGCTTTAGAATATAGAACCAAATTCTAATAATGAATTTGTTGTCAGTGTTAGTTTTAAAATGCATCAAAATAATAAGAAAAAATAATACAAATAAATTGGCAAAAAATCATTTTACTATTGTAACTGAGTGTTATCATAAAACTACTGACTCAGAAAGATCTCTGACCACTTTATTTTCTTTCTAAAACTTGGAGGAAAATGAGAGCCAGTGTATGTACCTCTAGGGACCAAGGTGGGACTTGCAGGCTAAACCCAGAACTGAAAAAAAAGCTGCATATTTCTGTGAAAGGGGAAGCACAATAAACCCATACCACTGAAAGTGATTTATAGTTTCAAAAATTTGCTTTTCTTTGCTGTCTTCACTGGACAATTCCTTGCTCATTCTCCATTCCATGTTCTCAGTTGGTACTTTTCGACTGGCATTATTTGTTTTCAGGTCAGTACTTGAAAAAGTAAAGTAACATATGTCTGTCCTGTGGGTGAATTTAATAAGGGCAGCAAAATGCACTTGCTGTAATTGGTTAAGCATTTGCCAATGCTAGAGAAGTGGCAGAGCCAATCCTTATGTCCCAACTGTGTGATTTACTCGAACAGCCATGCCACAGCTAATGGGATTCAACAAAATTTTCAGTAAGTTGATTCAGCTGCAGTTGTTTAGACATGATCCTCCCCACAGCAGGGACGAGACTGGAGCTCTTTCCAAAATAACTGAAATGGCCAGTGGCAAAGCCACTTTTCAGACCACTCCTCTAGTTTAGAAAGAGCTGTGATCACGGACTTAAATTATGGGTTGAATTGATGCAGTGTTTCTTTTTCCAAAGTGGAAAACCTGAATAATCTCTGTTAGTTGTTTTTCTATTTTAGATATATGAGAATGTTTAATACTAACTTGATTTCACAACAGTTTGGGCATATTTATACAATAGAAGCATTTATATGAGGACTGTCTTTTTCTTAATAAAAATTTTCGGGACTTCCCTGGTGGTGTAGTGGCTTAAGGCTTCGGCACTGGCACTCTCAGCGCTGCGGCCTGGGTTCGATTCCCAGCCAGGGAGCTACCCACATACCAAAAAGCAAAAAAATAAAAAAATAAAAAAAATAAAAATAAAAAATTTCCCCTTAATATTGATGACTGATAGTTGGGACTTTTCCACATTTCTTCAGCTGATTGTCTCATTCTAACCCTACCAGCATGTTACATATGGTTTTCCAAACTTTCCTGCTCAAAAATCTCCAGGCCCAAGACTTGTCCCTGAGGAACTTTACTCAGAACACTCTTTAGCTGAGCCATTTTACAAGTCTACCTGACATCTTTTGGCTCTCAGATCTCCAGTAGTTGTGCAGAAAACCACAGACGTATCATCCAATCTGAGATCTCTAGCAAAGCACCCTGACCCATAAATGATGGGGAACAATCCTCACCCAGCTCCCTCCTTTAACAGCCGATTTATCCTTCCCCTTCTTTTTAACCTTCAACAGGCAAGCACAGACTCCCCTGCTTCTGCTGTGTGAACTAGTCAGACTGTGACAATATTTGACTGACCTCTTGCAATATAGCCAGCCACTCTTAGACACACATCTCTAGTGTAGTATCAGCATTACCCACCAATACAATTCTGCCATTTATCTTCTGGTTTACAATCATGAGTAAGGTTTATACCTGAAATATACCTTAAACCTTTGGAATAGCGCCTTAAATTAACATCAACCTAGAACATAAGTACATAATTAATCAAGAAAATAATATCAGATAAAATTAAAATTGCAAAAAGAGGAAATTATAATTAATGCTTCCTTTTTGTTATTATGGCCTCGCTGTCACAAAACAAAATTATTATTTCTTCAAAGAGCCATGTAGGCTGTTTCTGAGGACGGAAAATTATACACTTTTTAGTGTTTATCTGATTCAGTATCTTTGACTGAAAATCAGTGAGAGAGATGTCACAGGATATTATTTGAGTTACTGTCAAACAAATGGCATATAGAATTCTCAAGTCTTCAAAAGAAATAAAAAAGAAATAAACATGTTTTGATCTTCATTGGATGCCTGGTGCTAGGCTGAAAGAGTAAGGGCTTAAATTGATTAGGAATGATTCATTCCTGCTTGACATCTCCCTGTCCTTTATACCCTATATCCAATCCAACATTGTCATTTCTCTCCATTTTCACTGCCACCATTCTCATCCATCATTTTTCCTTCAGACTACCTCTGCAGCCACCTACTGGTCTCTCCACTTCACCTCCTGTTCACATGTAGATTTTTAAAGCATATATCAAATCATATCACATGCTGTCCCTTTTGCCAGGTGCCCTATTCCTATTCTCACTGCCAAAGTACACCTGACTTCTCTTCATTTTTCATGCCTTAGCTTAAATGTCACTACCCTCTTCATGTGGATTCTCCCTACCTTTCCTCTCACTGCTCAGTCTTTATTACTTATTTGTTTGCAAACTCCACAGGGAAGAGAGCATGCTAATTTATTCACCAGTGGGTAACACAACCCTAGCATGTCAATTGGTATATACTCAATAAATGTGTGTTGGGTGAATTAGGAAGAGGAACTTGAATTGAATGGTAATGATAGAGAGGAGCCGGCATTCAGAGGTTAAGATAATCATGTTTCATGTTGGTAAATGAACAAAGGTAAAGATGATACATAAGAGAAGAAGATAAGTAGAAAGTGACATGTGTGTGATGACATTGGGAGCAGACCAACACAGAAGATTTGGTCAAGGAGCAATGTGAGGTAGTCTGAGAGAATAGGCCAGTTGTAGTGGACTTTGTTGTTGTCTAGGCCGCCAATCTTGGGTCTGGTACTGCATGTCTTACATGGTAACATCAACTTGGACCTTATATAAGCTAGAGTGACAAGTCCTAGAGAAAATAATGCCATGATCAATTTTTAAAAGCACATGTCCCCACGTGCATACCATAATTACACATTTGAGATATTTCACATCTAAAGGATGATATTCTATACGTTCAAAAGAGATGTTTTTTATATTCCTCACAGGGCTATTGCATAAGAGGTTCACACAGAAGATCTAAAAAATAGTTTGGAAAATTCTTCAGAATGCAGGTACCTACAATCAGGAAATAACATGAAAAGAGTAGCTGGCAACCGTGGTGATATATAACCCAGCCATTTACTAGCAGTGTGAATTAACTAGGGACTTGAGTTGTCACTGAGAACACATTGAATTCTCTGCCTTTGTTACTGACATGGAATTAAAACACCAGAGCAACAGAACACTCAGTCTATTGAAAGCCTCTAGGGAGGAATAAATTATGGTGTTTATGGTACATCTGATCTTTGTCACAAGATCTCCAGCCTTATTTCAACACATAATCCTATAGTATAAAAGCCAGGTGGATGGGACACAATCCTTGTATTCAGATTCAAGTGTTTCAGATCACAGCCAAGTTTTTACTGATTTGATTAAATGTTATCTCACACCCAAGGGATTCAGTACAGATGTTCATCAGGAAAGGGAGACTGTGGTGATGGTATTGGGTTGAGCTTCTTAGGCCAAGGGAAAGTCCTTGACCCAGGAAAAGGTAAGCTAACAATTAGACTATAGAGGGACTGTCTTGGCCTTTATCCCTTTAATATGAAGGGGCAGGTATGGGAGACTAATGTTGGCTTACATCCAAAAACGTTTATTAAGCTGCTGAACAGAACAGTATTGGAATTTTAAGTACAGTATTGTATGAATTACTCACCTATTGTAAATTGTAGGCATGTCCAGAAATACTTAAATTATTTATTCCTTTCAGCTGACTAATATTCAGATTCCACTCTAGTATGTTATGACATACATGTGCCAATATTCAGTGTACGTAAAGTACATGCCTCAAAAATCTGGAGAGTCTGACCCAGAAAATTATATGAAAAGACACTAAAAATCTGCCAGTCATGAAGGATTAGGCTTTAAGTTTTGAGATACTGAACTAGTGGTTCAGTTTAAATATAGTTGTAAAGAAGGTATAGGGAAGGGGTTGAAATAGCATGGGGGCAGAGAGTGAGATGATTCTGGCCAAAACGTTACATCTCTTTTCCCAAAATTTGAATTCAATATCAGGAACTGGAACTAGGATCAGTATTTAATCCCAGAGACAATCACTCTTTAAAATGCCCGGTTTTCAAGCCCAGTATCCACTGGGGGTAGACTTTGTCCTCCCTAACCTCTGAAAGCCAAGAAGCAGAACTGAGACACTTCCTGAATCATATGTTAACTGGGTCTGTTCATGGGCTGTAGATTACTCACTTCCATCCATATAACTCCCATTTCATTTGAGATGCACAATAAACTTAGATTATCTTTCAAAAGGCATGCAATTCTACTGGCTCCCACCCAAACACCTTCATAATTTTCCTCAGTCACCCAATAAACTAGCACCATTTCCCTTCTCAAGAACTCTGCCTATAATATCTTTTAAAAATTATTAATAAAAAGAACATTAAGCAATATTGCATATCTGAGGCTGGCATAGTATGGTAGAGTAAGGTCCCAGAACCCATTAAGTTTCCACAATATTATCAAATGTCACTTAATCTCTTAACAAATATTTCTGGCAAAAGTCTTAATTTCTCTTTACATATGGGCAGTGATTACAGTTCTATTTGCAGAGGCCACAGCTCTAGGAAAATGGTATCAGAGAAGGATGTCCCTTCACTAACTTCTGAGCATCGAATGGGAATAGGGAAGCATCTCCTTCATATCCATCTAGCTGCCTTTTCACATGGAAGGATATAAGTAGGAGTGGGGTCACTGTAATAGGACTATTTCCTCTACCCTTACAAACATTGAGCAAACATCCAAAGTGAGTAATAGGATACACAATCCTATCACACAGGTTTTCTGGTAAAGTTTCAAATATCACTGACTTGATATTGGATCTTAGACCACTCTAGTACTAAAATAAATGGGGAAATGAGCAACTACCAGCAAAGTAAGAACTGGCATATAGTTGGTAAACATCAATACCCAAACTGCTTATGTATAAACATGGCACACTATTTCCTTCTATCTAATTTTAATTACTTATTTGTCTTAATTTACCCCATCAGGTTTTTTGGTTGTTGTTGTTTTAACTTTGTGTGGGCCTTTCTTTTTAGGGAAAATTTTCAAATTAACAATTTCTTGATTGAATTGGGCTAGTGTCAGCTCATAAATTTTAGGGTTCTCATCTTTATCCATACACCTATTTATGTCAGACAAGCACTATAGTTTCACATTATATTTTAAAAGACGTCTATTGGCTTCCACTCCAGTGCCCTCAAAAAAAAAATTATGCTCATAAAACTTCAAGTTACCTTTGCACAACCATCATATCTATTCTCTTCCCCAGTCCCTGTATCTAGCCATTTTGGTTTTTGCATCTATTTGGCAACTTAAAATGAAGATTCTTATCATACCCTGACTCTCAAAGCTATAATTAGGGCCTTCAAGCAATCCTGTGCAGTAACATTGGGTTATTCATTTTTAAAGTAAATTGCACATCCAAAGCAGCACTCTGAGATTCTACAATCAAAGTGTCCCTTTTTTACGTTCACACATGTCACTTCTCTCTGACTTGCTAGGGGTCTCCTCCAAACAGTAACTTCCTGCCCTGTTAGGGAGAACATCAAAACAATCGTCTTTCCAGTAAGTTAATTCAGACATAACTTGTCAACTTGATCATTTTTATACCCACTATCCAAAGAGTTTTCCATTCTTACTCAATTTTTCCCTAAATTACTCAGAAGTCCACTTGAAGAGTATATGTGAAGGGATTGTCTATTCTGCTAGCATCTTGGTTAAATAAACCTATGTATTTTTTGAAATTTTATGTAAGCAAAATTGTTTGAAGAAAATCAGTGAATCATATAATATAGTGGTTTTAAAACCGAGCTGATAATAGATCACTTGGGAAGTCTTTAAAGATGGAGATTTCTGAACTTTATCCCACCAATTTCTAATTAAGGAGGTCTGAGATGAGGTCAAGAAATCTGTGCTCTTACAACAATTCCCCTAAATAATTCTGATGAACAGATGTGTTTGGGATCCAACTAAAGTTATTATTACATTTCTACAAAAATAATAATGAATAATGACTTGCTGGGGTTTTTATTTTTGTTTTAATTTTTATTTTGAGACAATCATAAATTAATTAGCAGTTGTAAGATATACAAAGAGATTCTATGTACCCTTTACCTAGTTTTTCTTAATAATGACATCTTTCAAAATCACAGCACAATGTTACAATCAAAATATTAACACTGATATAATCTAACCATCTTTAAATTTGCCCAGTTTTATTTATGCTCATTTGTGTGTGTGTGTGTGTGTGTGTGTGTGTGTGTGTGTGTGTAGGTACTCATCTGTATATGCACTACCACCATCAAAATACAGTATAAGAAACCTTTATTTCTTTATAGCTATACCTACCCTTTCTCCCTCATGGTGGCAGCAACTAATCTGCTCTCCAGTTCTGCAGTGTTGTCATTTCAACAGTGTTGTATAAATGAAATCAAGCAGTTTATGTGATGGATGGAATAATGGTCTCCCCAAAATGTTCACATCCTAATCCCGTGAACCTGAGGATACATTACTCTACAGATACTTTGCAGATGCCATTTTGTCAAGGACCTTGAGAGAGGGATATTATCCTAGTTTATCTGGATTGAGCCAATGTAATCACAAAAGACCTGATAAGGGTGAGGTAAGAGATCAGTTAGGAGATGCAGTGATGGAGATGAGATAGGAGGGATACCAGGAAGATGCCACAAGCCAAGGAATATCAGCATGCTCTATATTACAGGCATGTCCAACCTGCAGCCCAGGACCACTTTGAATGTGGTCCAATACAAATTCTTAAAACATTATGAGATATTTTTGCCACCTTTTTTTTTAGCTCATCAGCTCATCAGCTATTGTTAGTGTTAGTGTATTTTATGTGTGGCCCAAAACAATTCTTCCAATGTGGCCCAGGGAAGCCAAAAGTTTGGATAGCGCTACTCTACAAGGTTGGACAATTAATTTTATGGACTCATCCTAGAAAAAGTGCTACCTACCTCATTGCTGAATATCACTAGTCACCTTCAAAGTACTCCCCTTGGGAAGCTATGCACCGATGCCAGTGCCTGGTTCATATAACCTTGCCAAGGTTATGACACCTTACCAAGTTATTTGTACAGTGCTGCCGACGTAAGCGCACATGGCAAGCTTGTGAACTTAATTGTCAGATTTTGGGTATGATGGCAGCTCTGATGGCCATTCCAGAAAAAGAGTTCCAGAATTGCTTTAAAGGATGGACTAAGTGCTGGTATTGGTGCACAGCTTCCCATGGGGTATTTCGAAGGTGACCATAGTGATATTCAGCAATGAGATATGTAGCACTTTTTCTAGGATGAGTTTGTGAAATTTATTGTCCAATCTTGTAGAAGCTAAAGAAGTCAAGGACATCAACTTTCCCAGTGAATCTCCAAGAAAAAATCAATCTTGTCCACACATTGACTTTTTAAGGCTTTAGAGACTGATTTTGGATTGCTGACATCCAGAACTGTAAGGTAATAAATTTGTGTTATTTAAGCCACTAAGTTAGTGGTAATTCAATGTAACAGTGACAGAAAATAAATATAGTATATATCCTTTTGGGATATTGTTGGTGTTGTTGTTTTTCCTTCAGCATAATTCTGTTGAAATTCACCTAAGTTGTTGTGGGAGTAAACAGTCTTTCCCTTTCTATTGCTGAATAGTATTTCATGGAATAAACATACCACAATTTGTTTAACCATTCACCTATTGAAGAACATTTGGGTTGTTTCCACTTTGGGTCTATTACAAATAAAACTGCTATAAACATTCATGTATGAGTTTTGATATGAATATAAATTTTCATTTCTCTAGGATAAATTCCAAAACCTGCAATTGCTGGATCATATGGTAATTAAATATTTTATTTTGTAAGAAACTGCCAAACTCTTTCCTAGAGTGGTTGTACCATTTTAAATTTTCACTAGCAAATGTGTGAGTGATCCAACTTCATCTCTATTATTTGGAATTATCTTTTTTTTTTTTTGACATTCTGATAACTGTGAGTGAAAATGTATTTGGGTTTCAATTTTCATTTTCCTAATTGCTATTGATGTGGAACACCTTTTCATTTATGTATTTGCCTATAAATCCCCTTCGGTGAAATGGCTATTCTTGTGTTTTGCTTGTGTTCAGTTTTTTCTTTTACCATTGAGTTTTAAGAGAACTTTATATAGTCTAGATACCTGTCCACTGTCAATATGTGGTTTGCAAGAAATTTCCTAGTCTGCAGTTTGTTACCATGTTAGCAGAGGTTTCTGCAAAGTAAAGTTTTTAAATCTTATCAGTTTCTTCTTTTGTTGATCATACATTTGAAATCAAGTCTATAAACCTTTTGCTTAGCTTTGGATTCTGAAATTTTTCTGGTAAGTTTTTTTTTTCTAAAAGTTTTATATTTTTACAGTTTGTAAGTTAGTGATCCACTTATTTAATTTTTTTTATAATGTATGAGGTTTAGGTTGAGAGTTTTTGTTTGTTTGTTTGTTGTTGTTACCTATAGATGTCCAATGCTCCATCAACATTTATCGAAAAGGTTATTCTCCTCCATTGAATTGCTATTGCACTTTTATCAAAATAAACAAAGGAGAACATTTGTACAAGTCTATCTGGGTTCTTAATTTTGTTCCATTGATATATATGTTTATCCCTCTGTCAATACAACATTATCTCTACAGTGAGCCTTAATAGTAGGTAGAGTGGTTCTTCTCTTTCTTTTTTGTCAAGAATAATTTAGCTATTATATTAAAATTTTAGAATAAGGTTGACAGTAAACAAAAGCTTGGCTAATATTTTTATAGGAATTACCTTAAACCTATAGTTCAAATTAGGGAGAATTAATATCTATTACATTTTCTGATCAATGAGTACAGAATGTTTCTCCATTTATTTAGGTAGTCTTTGATTTCTTTTATCATTATTTTATAACCTTTAGTATACAGATTCTGTACACATTTTGTTTAATGTATACCTGATGGCTTTGGAGGGGAGGGAGAAGATGGTTCTACAGAGACAATTATGCCATCTGTAAGTAGAAACACGCAATGATTTTTCTAAGCCAATCAAAAAATCCTAATAGGAAACATAAAGGATTTTGGACTAAACAGTGTTGCCACTTCATGGTTTTAGAGGACAAATTATTGTCCTGTGAAAACAGAAGGGTAGAATTTATTCAGAAGAAGGTTTGTCTCTGTACACACACACACACACACACACAACGTTGTCAGTATCAGTTTTCTTCTGGGTAAGTTGGTAACTATGTCATAAGAGGAAAAGTAGGTTGGCTTTGATTCCCATAATTGAAACTGGCCCCATCAAGCATGATTTATACCACCCTCTGTTTTGTAGAAAAGGCAGTATGGGCCAACTGTGAAATTAGCCTTTCAGTCTGCATGGGCTTAAGACTTCTCCACTTGTAAGGGCAACTTCTTCCATTAGACGGATCCCTGAGTATCATGGCTATGTTCATCTAAGTAGGAGAGAGACTTAGTCTCTTAAACTCTGGGGTTGACAGCAGAGAGCTATAAAGACTAAATATGTCCCCTAGAGTCATGTCAAAAACAGAAACAAAACTCCTGCCATTTAGTTTGCCATTTAACCACCAGACCGCATTTCCTCCTTTTAATTTCCACTGTCCTTCACATAATTACATCAATGCTTCTTCATTGTGTTTATGACACATGGCGTGGATTAAAATGCTTAATGTGAAATGCTCTGCCTGAGAAGGCAATTACTTTGAACAATTGTTTCAGTTGGATTGAAAGATGATCTTAAGCACATTGAATCCAGGGTCATACATTAGTAAGTCTTCAAAGCTGTATCCCAGGACCCAAGGACAGGACTACCACAAATTCCCAAGAAGGCACTGGAACAAGGATTTGGAAATTTGTCAGGACTCTCTCTGATTCTCATCTCTTCTCCCAAGGCTTCACTTTACTTCAGATAGATCTCTCTCTCTCTCTCTCTCTCTCTCTCTCTCTCTCTCTCTCTCTTTCTCTCTCTCTCTCTCTCTCTCTCTTTCTGTGTGTGTGTGTGTGTGTGTGTGTGTGTTCAGCTCTGTAATCTCATATAATGAGAACCATGGTCCTCAAAATGTACCCATTACAGGCCAATTCACTGGAGAGGATTGAATCCCTCTCTGATCATTACTCTCAGGGAAAGGATTCTGAATGGCCTATTTTATTAGGGGTCTAACCTGAGACCCAAAATTGAGGCCAGAGGAGTGGAAACTTATTGTACAAAAAGACTCTGAAAAACTATTAAAGTGTAAGCTGTGGGAAAATTCAATAAGGTCTGCACAGAATAAATGTTGGATATAACTACTTTTTTCTATTATAAAGTTGGAATAAAAAATCCCTTATCTATCAAGTCAGTTCATTTATGAGGCATCAAGTCTGAGTTTTCCATGCCATCAAATCTTTCACACCTAGTCTCACACCCAACAGACTGGTCACAGTTTTATTTCTACATTAAAATTGTAATACTTGGAAAATCAGAATATCAGGATTTAAAGCATCTTGGCTCAGGAAGTAAAAACAAATTCAGTGACCTGATAAAACTCTGACACCTAAGAGGAGTGAAAGACTAATTGACAATTATAAACCAGGGGGCTTTAATCCTGTTTTTAAGATTGTGTAAAAGAAATTATTTAAACTTTCAGACTATTCATCTTTGTTTATGAAATGGAAAAATAACATATGTAGTTTGTCTTTTAGTATTTTTTTAATATCAAATGAGTTAGTGTACGTAAAAAAATGCTTTATAAACCATAAAGCACTATAGAAATATAAAATTCTGCAATCATACTTGTCTTGAGTTTCATGCTACTGAATATAAAAATAATCCTTTAAAGTATCTGTATTCATTTATGTTAACAAAAGGAAAAATAATTTATATAAATGTCTACATTTATTTTTACAAGACCTTTTTTAGGTTATTTGGGGCAGAAAATATTGTCATCATGTTGTTGGAGGCAAAAATGAAGACTGAATAAAATAACTTGCCAAATTACACATAAATAGTCATGGAACAAGACCTATTGGCTAGGAGATGATATAAAAACAAAACAAAACTAAATAAAATAAAACATCTCAAAACCCTAGCCCAAGATGTCATTCTATTTACATTATAGGAGAAAGGTATTTCTGGGCATTAAAAATTCCCAGGAAATGATCTCTGAGCCAATGTTTCTGGAAGATGGAAACATGGAGTTGAAGAGTAGCTCCCTGAATTTTATGACTGACCTTGTTCTATTTTCTCCTAATAAATGAAAAGCACCACTACACTTAGTAGTTTGGGCCCTCCCTCTACTGTTTCCATGATCCCTACAGCTCTCCAGTCCCCTAGGAACTATACAAAATACTACAGCTTCTAGGATGTAACTGCATGCTCCAAAGTCTAAATCCTCCTTTTGGTGCAAAGATTCCTGAGAGGCATAAAATAATGTACATCCCTAATGCCTAAATTTGATGGAGTAAGGAATTTGATTTCTGAACAAAAAAGTACCCCTTAGATAAGGGAATGTTTTTGCCCATATTCTATTTTAACATACAGAATCATACAACAGGTTTATAAATACCCTCTCAAAGACACCAAAAAATCTGCTATTCAAACACACGTAAAAAATGAGAATAGCTTCAGCTCTCTGCCTAGGATAGTATGGCTGAAACTGAAAAAGAATTTTCCTGTAGATTGGCTTCATCATGTTTGTCCTTAGTCATGATGAGTGGCCCTTGTTTATATTTCTTCTCTCTAATATTATAACTGACATAGTTCTAAGATGGTCTGAAACTGGAAAAACCAAAAGTCATTTAATGGCAATGGTTTCATTAAAAGTGTTGTTATTTGTTTAGTGAGGTGCATCCTACATTGAAAATGCCCAAAGAATCAGATTGTGTGCATTTATTATCAACACAGATAACCCAGATTTATTCTGCTGTGTTAGTTTAATTGACACATTATTGAGAAATAGAGGTTTTCAATGAGAAGGGATTGAAAGTCTAGATAAATCACCCTAAATAGAATATGGCTTTTTTTTAAATGAAGATTATAAGTACTTTGTATGCCATTTGTTTTTCCAAGGACAGGGGGTTTTTAGTATTAAACTGAAATCTAAAGTAAGGTACATTGATTTACAGGAAATTGTTCCTTTACACACAAATTTATCATTCACAAATACTATTTCAGGGGCCAAACTGAAGAATGCTTATGTTTTCCAAGCCAACTATGTCATCAACCATGTCAGTACCTGTTTAGAAATAGTTCTTCCCAATTTGAGAATCCAAATTCACAAAAATATTTGTTTTAAATAATTTCAAATAAGCAGCATAGAATTTGTCTTAGGACACATTCAGGGAAAGCTGTATTCATTTATATTTCTTAGAAAAAAATAAAAGAAGAGCAGGGTAGGGGTGTTCAGGGAATAAAAGGAGTACCCATTAGGAGGTTAGTATAATTTTCCTAGGAAATGATCATTTTTTTTCCTTTCTCAAACTAATAAAGAATGTTGTGTCCTCATCTCCTCTAATGTGAGAACTTTGAAGAATCCCCAGAAGTTGCCATTTGCCATTCTGAGCCTATAGACAGCCCTTTTATTGCCTAAGTATTTGTTGGGCCCAGTGATTGAGGTCTTAATTTAAGCATGGTGCATTCCTGAGGAGAATTATAATGAACAGTGAGCACTGCTAGTTGTTTAGACAGGGCTCTCTCCACCTACCCAACTTCCCCTCCTCTTTTCAATTTCATCTGAGATAAGATTACAATCAAGCCAGGGCATTTTCCATTTCTATTTTATCTATAGCAAGCTTTAATGCTAGGAAAACTTCCTTTTTTAGGAAAGGATTCAAAGAAGAAAAAACGTGTTGAAAACACACAGATGTGGGAGAATTTGCCCTCTTCACAGGATGTGTCTACCTGCTGTGCCTACTTAGGGTTATGGTATCATCACTGTAGAAAAGGCACAGAGGCAGGAAATGGGGGTGGGGCACGTATTTTCTGTTGTGCCTTTTCTCCTGAGTTTCAAAGAAAACTATTCAATATCCAATTCATGAGTAGTTCAAACAATCCTTATGCCTTCCTGGAAGCCACAAATTAAAGTGCAACTGAGAAACACCACAGTTTTGAAATTCCATGGAAAATGATGGCAGTAGGGAAAGCATTTCCTAATATATAACCAGGATGCTGGTGACGTAGATTTTATTTGCCTTTACTATCTAATCATATGCTGAAAAGAAAACAATGAGTGTGTGTCAATCGTCAGCCTTGATTTTGAAAGCTTATTTTTCATTTATAGTGCCTTGAAACGAAGTTTTTATCTGGGTTGGTGCCCAAATCAGTCATTTACGATGTTTGCTGCCCAGTGCCGTATGTCGGCATTGGGAATTCAGGTACGTCACTGGGGGTAGTACTGACCCCTTTGCTCTGTTTAGCACAGTCCACTTCTACATAGCTCACGGCCAACTCTACCAGAGAGAGGAAAAAACTGGGTAGGCATCTGCCCCTCACCTAGCCTGCATGTTTTCCCCCATACAACCATGCTTCTTCATGAGGATATCTTCAGCAGGAGAGAGAAAACAGCTGTGTTGTTCTGCTTTCCACTGTAGAAAAATTGGACAGTTCTGAATCTTGACTCACTTTGTTTTACTTGGTCCTCCCCAGAATCTTATCCTGTGTAATCTAAGACCAAGTTAAAAACTGCTAATTAACATCATCTGCAAGAAGCAATCAGATAACCAATTCGGCTTAACTGTGTAATTCAAACAATCTAGTGGGAAAGGGGAGAGTGGAGGCTTTTTTGTTTTGGTTTAGTTTTGTGTTTTACTCTAAATTATCTAAGATTTTTTTCTTTGTTTTTATTGAATCGGCACACATTCCATATATTCTGCTTGTTTTGTCATTTTTGCTTCTCTTCTTCCTTTCTGATTATGTTGCCTTCAGATTACAGATTGACATTAGTTTCTCTTTCGCTTCTCAGTTACCATTGCCACCCACAATTATAGCTGTTTCCTGATCTTTTAAGTTTTGTGATTTAGAAAACGACTGCATCCCCGAAGGTTCTCAGTGCATACCTGACATTGACCAATAGAAATATTTCCAGACACCATCTTGACCATTTATTTCCCACCCCTAAAACATATTGTGTCCCTGTGACTCTTCTGTCACAGTTTTCCATTTTCTTTCTTATATTTTCTTTCTTTCTTTAGGGGTGGAAACCCATAAGTCTGGAGTTTTGCATTCTTTCATTTAAACCATTATAGATTTAATTCTCCACCTAACTGACCTTAGTGGCCTAGAATGTCCTCAGATCGCTCCATTTGTCCTTTCCAAACATTTTTCACGCATAGATACTCCAGGAGGTAAATTAGTTTCTATTTCTTTCATTTCACAGATGGGAAGGCTGAAAGCAGAGAGAGATTAAGTATAGAGCACCAAACTAGAGGTAAGCAGTAATTCAAACTCCCAGTCCTTGTTTCTAGCTGCTTTTCACACAGAGAATCAATTCTTTCTTCAACATTCTGAGTTGTCTATACAGTCCCAATGACTAACAATGCAGTGAGTTGCTCACAATGTCTGGTTGTGTTTCTGACAGGAACTTTCCATTTGTAGACCAGATTCTACCACCTTTCTCACCAGAAAATGCCATTTTCTAATGTCCCGGGGACCCACAGTCTCTTCTTCAGTGTATACTATTCTGCTGGAACTACATTTGGGTTCATATAAAATTGTTCTTTAACTAGTCTTGGGTGGTTAATGTTTCATGATCTCTGAACTCCTTCCTCTTGTCCCAGATCCCCCAAAGCCAAGAAAGAATATAATCCCTTCTACATTATATTTCTTTATTTGATCTTCCTGCCAATCAGCTTTTTTCAGGTCATGACAGAAAACTTTAACTGCGCAATTAGCTACAGCTCATCAACAACTATAAGAACCTGCTAGAATTTTTCTCAGAAATCAGTGCACTCAACTGTGACATCCTGATTGAGATAATGAGCTGCAAGATGAAAATTAAGGAATAACAAAATGAATGCCACTTCTCCCCTCCCACTAAAAAGCAAAAGAAAAGTAAAATGAAAAAGAAAGGTGAGGGGTAGGGCTAGGAACTAAAGTTTATTTTCTAATACATTCCTTGCTTAATTTTTCCCACCTAAATTTGATTAAGTCCACTGCTACCCAAGGCATTTGCAAATGTCCATCAGTTGTGGCTTTTCAACTAAAAAAGAAAAAGATTGTAAATTGAAATTGTCTTTGGCTATGAGTCTTAAAGCCAGAGTGCCAACAGCTTTTTTAAAAATCCATGTTCCTTTTACCTCTTCTCTTCCAAAGGAACAACTTTAGTATTAGCTGTTGTTTAGCACCCATACTTTGTATTGGATGTCTGAGCTTTAGTTGTTGGCATACAGAATAAAACCCACAGTGCCCATTGGCCATTGTGCTCTCTGGAATTCCAAAGCCTTCTGGGCCACCTGATAAAGCTGACCCCCACAGGGGCAGCCTCTTCACCAAGGAATCCAGTGTATGAAAACAAATTTCTATGTCTCTACAACTCAGCCCAGTTCCAACCCTTCTTCTCCCACAGCAGGATGGAGTTGGAGTGAGAAACAAAGACTTGTCTTAAGAGATTTTGTTCCCTGAAGTAATAGTCTTCTCTTAGGGAGAGCAACATAAAGGGAAGTCTTAATTTTTTTCTCTTTCCAGTCACACAATGAACTTCAGTTATAAGATTTTAAGTATGGTGGATGCTAATGTGGAAGAAATGATTTTTGATAAATATTTCAGAAAAGTTCTTTTGCAATTCCAGATTGTTGACATTCAAGACACTTTAAACATAGTGATGACAACCTTTACCTAATCTTAATTGACTTTGTGGCCTATATTATACTTTTAAGGTGTTCATTCCACAGATAACTTTACCACTCACCTGAAAATATATATAATGCATGTGTATATATTATACATATATGTCGACAGCTTGAAATTATATGTATGTATATATCATCAACTTGAAACTAATTAAAAATTGACTAAACCTCAATGATGTTGCTACCTAAATGTCACCTAAAATACGTATTTAATAAAATGCATGTCTGTGTGTATATATGTGTGTGTATATATACATTTGTATATATATTGTATATATTGTATATATATTGTATATATTGTATATATATTGTGTGTGTATATATATAGTAAAAAGTTAATGTTCATGTGCGCATTCCTCCTTTTCTCATCTAGTTTTTTTGTCATTTCCTTCTTTCTTCATAACTGACCCCCTACTCAGTGAAAGATCCTGTTGAAGAGACAAGCTGTGAGGAAGAAGCACTAAGTTCAGCACTAGTGATCTACCTTACTACTCCACCCCTAACAAGACGTGTGCCCTTAGCACATCTCCTTAACCTTCCATGCCTCATTTCTATGAACAAGAGTTTTTCAGCATTATGTGGTAGGAGATATGGTACATAGCTTACAAGACCTATTGAGATCCACAATTTTATCAATTCTAACATCTTTAATGGTTTACTGTCTCTGAATTTACAGTTTATTTTATAATGGATGATGCATCATAGTTAATTTCAGCATCTTTTCTTTCTTAATGATACACTAAAAAAGGATATTTCTTAGAATTGATGGTGTCTAAATTTAATAAAATGTGGTTGGGGTCAATAGTGCTTTTCAGGTTAATGGTATTATTCAAAAGCGACATATTTTCTTGTTAATACAAGATGAACCATGGAATTAATCATGCTGGCCTGTTCTGAACAACTAAGGACATTCACTGACTTACAAAGTTCCCAGCTGAACCAGAAAGAGGGACTAGATAAGTAGAAAAAAAAAAAATGTCTCTCTTAAAAATTGCCTGCCTTTTTTTGTTTTGTTTTGTTTTTTTGCTTTTTGGTATGTGGGTAGCTCCCTGACTAGGAATCGAGCCCAGGCTGTAGCGCTGACAGCGCCAACGCTGAAGCCTTAAGCCACTACACCATCAGGGAACTCCCAAAAAATTGCCTTTCTTAAAAGAGTCCCTAACTTGGTTTAATGATTTGCTGTCACTGTCCTGAAATTCTTAATAATCTTTAACAAGGGGCTCTGTGTGTCAATTTTAGACTGGTCTGTAAAGATTTTGTAGCCTGTTTTGATGGGAAATTTATGTGATTACACATATTAAAGGATATGCAATTCTTCTTCCATTCACCTCTGGACCCTGGAGTGGAAGACTTTTAGTTTCTTAAAAGGAGTTATAAGTTATGCAAGTATTTGAATTAGAGTATTTCCAAAAGCACAGTACTCTGTTTTCGGAGTCTGTATTGTCTTAAGCTCACATTGGAGACTAGTTACATACAGATCTCAGGATTTTGAAGGTTAGAAAGGGATAAAATATTTCAAAATCTTTATCTTAAAATTAAGTTTTTAAGGAAAGTACATGTATACATATTATACTATGTTACAATTAGAGGGAGAAATCCTCCTGAAACCTCAAGATACTTTTTCATATATCCATGTTATATAAGGTATATCATTAAGCTTTTTTTAAGTTTTATTCAAAATAGATTTACTATAAGAATCTAATCTGGTTATATTTTTCCTCTTTTGTCCACATTCTTTGGAGACAAATAGGTTTAAGCACTTGGACAATTTTCTCTGTGAAAACCAAAGTACACCAGAGAATTAAAAACTCCATTTTAAAATTCGTCATCTGGAATCAGATTTGATCAGTAATAAATTGTGAACATTATTTTATAAAATACATACCCTAAACTTAGAATTTTTTGAGTGAGAATGTTGAGGAGATGAAATGAACAGACTCACCTAAGATAACATGTTAGATTTATATAATCTTCATAAGCATGTAGAATTTTGCCCAAGTAAAAGATTGTCTTTTCATTTTCAAGTATGTTTCAAAATCTAGTATTTCTAAAGCCTTCACAGGTATGAAAAGCTTTAGGAAGCAACAAGACACATAAAGTCTTCTATTTGTGTAGCGAAGATTCAACTAATGAACAAGATGAAGGAAACTCTGCTAAAATAGATTTATTTAAAAAGATAATGCAGAGGATACCAAGACTATCCAAATCCAGTAACTTTTTTTTTCTGGAGGCTCAAGGGAAATACACGCATGGAGGACAAGAATCGAAAGATACTCTTGATTTATCTAGTAGTAACATTGGGGCCCAAATCACAATGTAAAACAGAAAGGAATTAGGCTATATTACTCCTTTCAAAGATTTCCAAATAAATAAATAAATCATGTTCATCTTATCTCAAAAATCTAAACACAATCTTCATAATATTAAGAGCTTAAATTCAGTGTTTTCAGTAAATTACATAAACAACACAAAAGATTAAGGTATTAGAGAAAGAAGAATTTAAATTCTTGGGTTCTGGTTGTTCAGTAATTTCACCTTGGTTCTCTGGATGGTTCCTCTCTTAGTCCTCACTGGGAGTCATCTCTTGATACCTGAGAACTTCCTTTTCCTCCAGAGCTATATTCCTTTTGGGGGCCACTCTATAATGCTATCTGTCTCTACAATTATAAAGGCCTGCTTAAGCAGTCCACAGTCCAGGGCACACATCTATCTTCTTGAATGCATTTTTCCTCAGGACAAATATAAAGAAGGCACAGTACTTTCTTATGAAATGTCTAATATTACATATCACCTACCCTCTCTCTCTTTTTTTTATTTTAGTTAAAACTTAGTCTAACATCATAATTCCTCATATTACTTTCCGTATTTTCTCTTTTATCTAGCAGTCTTCCCAAAATGAAATATCACATCTTAAACTTTACAGAGGCAATAGCCAACCTCTTTTCCTTTACTTTCTATGTGATTCTGGAAGAATTGGGGTAGGGGGAAGAAAGGCAAGAGAAAAATCATAAGAATCCTGTGATAATTTGCAAACAATCCTTAAAATAAATGAGTTGTCTTTATAAGGTGTTTACTACTGTTACATAAAAAAATTCAACATTAAAAAATATGATATATATAGGGCCGTATAATTGTAAAGCTTTATCCTTCCTTCTTATAGAAAGACCGTGTTAGGAGCTAATCATTTAGAAAAACTTGTTATAATGAATAAATGCATCAAACAACATTTTATTTCACTGGTTCTCTGCCAAGAGCAATTTTGCTCCACATTCTTAGCCCAGCGGACATTTGTCAATATCTGGAGACATTGTTGGTGACTGCAGCTGGGGGCACTACTGACATCTAGTGGGTAGAGGCCAGAGATGCTGCTAAAATTTGTATAGTACCCAGGACAGCCTCCCACAAAAATAATGAGCTGGCCAACTATCAATAGTGGCAAGGCTGGGCAATCCTGCTTCATTTTATTCACAGTTAAACAACAAAAACAAATAGACTGACTTATTAGGAATTGCCTTCACAATCCCTATAATGGGTGGCTTCAACTCCACAGAGTCACCTGCTCAGGGGCTGGTCTTAGGGAGACAGACACTAAAAGCCCAGTTTTCCTGATCTTCACTCTGTCTTTTACCATACCAACCCCTCAAGGGTCTGTCTCCCATAGTAATTGGGCCAATGCTGCTCCTTATCTATGATAAAACAGCTGAAGATGTGACTTTGACACAGAAATTAGGACTCCTGAAGCTTGAGAAAGCAAAAACCTGTGCAGATGATTAAAAATAGCCTGGCTCAAAGGGTGTTAACATGTAGACACTGTAATCATAAAATTCAGGGGACATATCCTAAAAATATTCCAAGTAGAATATGAAATTCTGACAAAAACTCCTTTGTTGGTTTGATTTGCCATGAATATCAGGGTGTGAGGCAGTCAAGGTTATATCACTGATTTGTAAACTCCAAACAACAAGAGTATTTTACCTTCCTCATTTTAACTTTTAACTTCCACCCACAGTGTTTTGGTTCTTTTATACCAATTTACTATTATCATACTCTGCTTCTATTTTTCTTTAATATAATATGGGAAAATGACATTTGTGGATATTTTTACTATGAATATTTGCATTTCTAAATATTATCTGAATGGCACCATGTTCCTTAAACAATTGAAATTGCAGAGACTTGTAGGTAACAATCAGAATAATTTCATACAGATAGAAATAAAATTATTATGCTGAGCAGGAAACCATAGCAATGGCACTCTGAAATATAAAAGAAATGAGCCATAGAAGTGCAATTAAAAGCAAACATCGGTCTCAACAGAAGAAAAAAAGAAAAAAGGTTAACTTAGAATTTTATCTTTCTATTTGAGCCATTTGTATTTTTCTGGTATTTAAATGTATGTTTGTGAACAACACCCTTTTTTATGAGCTGGTAATCTATACCAAATCTTTTATTATGAGATCTTAAGTATGTAATTCTGTAGTATAACAATCTTTTAACTACTTAAAAAAAGGCATTACTTCTGCCAGACTCTGTGTGTGTGTGTGTGTGTGTGTGTGTGTGTGTGCGCGCGCGCGCGCGTGCGCATATGTGTATGCGTATTCCTCTTAAAACTTGTCAGTTATTCATTGATATTTATAGTATTATCATCAATGTAACTGCAAAATGCATATTAGAGAGCATTATAAAAATGAGTACCTAATAAGTGGTCTGAGAGTTTTCAGAAGCTGAGCAATCTACTCCAGACTTTTGCTCATCACATACCTGAAAAAGAACAAGTCTCTTTTCAGTAAACATTACATATTTTCATACTAAAGTATTGATCTTTAAAGACTATATTTTTTGTCATCCCAGAATTTTAAAAAGATAGTATAAGTAATTGATTCTCAAATTATTGATAAATCTTCCTTAATCAATATCAATAATAAATGAGGTTATCTCTGCCCAAAAGAAAAAGCAAAAAATACATAAGGTATAAAGAAATATCTGTGAGGAGTGATGTCCAGTGGAACAAGATATCAGAGAAAAAGTCACTATCTCATAGGAAAGAGTTTTTTAGTATATAAGTAGATTTCAATATTTTACTTCAGCTGCACTTTTTGGGGAGCAAGACACATCTTGGAGTCTCAATTTTTTTTGCCTGTAAAATTGGATAAGTAAATATACATGAGAGTGCTTTGAAAAATTCCAAAAAAGCAAGACACATATAATTTAATATTAAATTTGCTAAAAGGAAATTCTTCTAGCTGTGACAGCCTCATGTTTAAAGGACAGCAAGGCCTACTGTGATGACAAGTGGCCACTTGGTGGTATCACTAAGACGCTGGTCCGTTTCCACAAGAATTTGTGCCATGGAATTGGTTCCTTTCTCCTCCCTTCCCTCATGGTTCTGGATCATTTAATCAACAGCTAGAAAGTGAGTCGTCCAAACAAATGAGTTCCATCACCTCAGCGGCTGCTTCAGTTCATATAGTTAAAGTATGGTGCACACTTCTGTGAACTATGGCGATGAGAGTTGTTGCTGTTATCTCCTCTGTGGTGACTAAATAAAGTGGTGATGATGCCAACTAATAACAATTTTAATGTGAAAACAATAGCTAATACTTACTGATTGTTTAACAAGTATCAGAAACTGGGATAAGTTTTTCTTATTGATTGTCTCATTTAATGCTCACAGTAAGTTTATAAGAAAACTTTTGTTATTCTCATTACATATAGTAGTCCCCCCTTATCCATGGAGGATATGTTCCAAGACCCCCAGTGGATGTCTGATACCTCGGAAAGCATGGAATCCTATATATACTATTTATTCCTATTTAAGGGGGACAAAAAAACCCACAGGATTTATTTATAAAAAAATTGTGTATTTATTCTTACATGTTTAAACTTCAGTCATCTTCAAAGTACTCTCCATTTGATGCAATACATCTATTGCTTTTTCCACTGTTCAAAACAGTTTTTGAACTCATCAATTTTGGTGCCAGTTAGTGCTTCTGCCATTTCTTGTTTCACTTCTTTCACATTGGCAAAACATTTTCCTTTGAGGACTTTTTTCATAGGGGGAAACAAAACAAGAGTTGCTCAGGGCAAGAGTTGGTGAATAGGGAGGATGGGGGTTGGGGGTCGTGTTGGTTTGGATCAATAACTGCTGAACACTCAGAGAGGTGTGGGTAGGTGCATTGTCACGTCGCATGATATTTGCGTAAATAACCCATTATGAAATGGGCCAATGCAGTGAAAGAATCTCCAAAAGAAATTCACAGAAGCTGAATGCAGCCTCTCACAACAATGCCAGCTGGTACACTGATGCAGATGGGTTCCTAGAACACTCACCTAGTTGGGGAAGCCTGTATTATAAGAAGTCCACCCTCCAGAAGATAATTCTGGTTTTTTGGGGTCCCCCTTCATACATATGTACCTATGATAAACTTTAATTTATAAATTAGGCACAGTAAGAGATTAACAAAAATAACTAATAATAAAATAGGACATGCGTAATAACATACTGTAATAAAAGTTATGTGAATGGCTTTGGGGCCAATATTAAGTAAAATATGATTTTCTTGAGCATAAGCATGGATAGATACCATGACAGTCAATATGATAATAGAGATAGCTACTAAGTGACAAGCATAGACAGCAGGAAAATGCTAGACAAAGGCATGATTTACATCCCAGACAGATGGAATAGGATGGCAAGAGATTTCATCATGCTACTCAGAAGGGAGCAAAATTTAAACATAATTATTTTTTATTTCTGAAATTTTCCATTAAATATTTTCAGGCCATTGTTAACTGTAGGTAACTCAAACTGTGGAAAGCAAACTGTGGATAAAGGTGGTCTACTGTACAGTATAAAAAAAGAGAGCTACAATAAGGTTAAGTAACTCGATGAGTAAGGTTTGGAGGCAAAATGAGAGTTCCAAGAAGATTATGAAAATACCTACATCATGCACTGACAATACAGGGAAGATAGTTAAGCGACAGGAAAAAAGAACTAAAAAGGAGAGGCTTTTTCAGAAACAACTACATTTAAGATGATAGTACGAGATGGAAAGTGAAAGAAAAGAAAGATTGTGTAAAACTTCATTGTTAGTTCTCATTTATTCCCAGGTCTTCTTAGACAAACCAGATCGCTAAATCATTGACATTGGGGAATGTGTCAGACACTTTTAAACCACTATGACAGTAGGAATATAGCTAAATGTTTGCTGATCAAGCAAGGTTTTAATAAAGTTAAAATGTCTTCTGGAAGTGAATGAATTCTATTCACATCTTGAGCCCCACTTACCTTGTGTAGTAGGAAAGGAATTTCAACTAAAAAATATTTGGGGTATTCTGTAGCCTCTGGAGAGGAAGGCATGTCCCTTGCACAAACAAAATTGAATTCACATTTTTCCAGGTAGGACTATGTTAGTGACAGAGTCTGGGTGAAAATTTAATGTGAACAAAAACAGAGGCTCCAAGATGCTGCAGTCCATAACTAGCATTGCCAATCACAGGCTAGCCAGATGGAAACTTTTAAAAATTGTAACAACTTAAAAGGGACCCAAGGAGAGAGACTTGAGCTAAAAGTTGATTCAAGAAACTTAGAGAAGTCTAGTGTTCACAATTAACATCATATGAGGAGAGTTTTGATGAATCACAAGGGACCCACAAAAAGGAGCTGAGGTAGGACCAAGAGAGAGATGCCAATACATGGAAGGTCCCCAGTACTCAGAGATATATTGCTAAAAATGGCAATTGTGGAGTGAGGATGCCTGCTGAGGCCCTGGGTGTGATGCAAAGCAGACAGCAAGGTGATGACATACTTGCAATTGCTATATTATACTGTTTTTGATGACTTGGGTGGGCAAGTGTTTACTAGTGGAAAAGCACTAGTACATCCAAAAGGATAAATATCACACATAGTTGAATCGTGATTGAATAAGAGAGAGTTCCAACAACTCAGATACCAAGACTGGGATTAAACCCATGGAAGATCGTTAGGACACTTTCTACCACAAACCCTGATTCATATGAGGAACAGGAATAATTCTCTCTGCCATTTTAATGGTGGTGGAGATCAATTGTGCTCTCATTTCTTTCTGATAGTTGTAAACCATGTTTTTCAACACCAGCCAGAAATTGTAAATGAAATCATACTAATATTAATAATCTTTATTTTTCTGGTTCGTGTTAACGCCTTTGATCGTAGGACCCCTCTCTCTTGTCCTTTTATTATAAAGGGGAATCTCTAGGGCTCATTCATTCTCACTGACATTTCTTTTGTTCCTCTGTGGGATTCATACAGTTGTGTTTCCTCTATCATCTTAGCCCCTGTTAGGATCATCTATTGTCCAGGCCTAATTTCCCTAAAACTGCTTTTCAGCTCAGTCTGTGGTACTCACTGTTGAGCTGTTACCCACTGTGCCTCTGAGGATCACTGCTGTCACAAGCACCAAGTACCACTGCCTAGGCCAGGCCCTGCAGGAACCTCTGCCAGTGGCACCCCACCTGCTATCCACTGAATGTTTGTGCTCCACTGCCAAGTTCATATATTGAAACCCTAATCCTCAGTGTGATGGTATATAGAGTTGCAGCTATTGGGTAATAATTAGGTCATGAGGGTAGAGCCCTCATGATGGGATTAGTGTCCTTGTAAGAAGGACACTATCTCACTACTCTGTGGGGACATAACAAGGAAAAGGGCTTTCACCAGGAACCGAATCCACCAGCACCCAGATCTTGGACTCCCAGGCTTCAGAACTGTGAGAAATAAATTCCTCTTGCTTACGCCACCCAGTCTGTGATATTTTGTTATAAGAGCCTAAGATGCCTTTCCTGCCTCTGATCACTACAGTTGGCACACTGGAGCCATGTTTTGGGGGATCCTCAAAAGCTGAGGTCATAGGGCACATTACCACAAAAATAGGAAATTGTTTCCCCTGAGTGTAACAAATTTTTACATGGACCCAAAAGTCAGGGTAATGGTATCTCTTTGTCAGTCCTGAATTGTTGTGACACACAGTTCTTTTCATATTTACTTATTGCCTCATTGCTCTTAATTAAAATGACAAATGACTCCTGTGGTGGGGATGGAGTGATTGGTTTTGTGCTGTGACTCATGACTGCATAATCAACTCTCATACTACCAGGTTATATTTGACAAACGACTTATGATTATTTGAAGAATATGAATACATGCCTACTGGGGCTTTCTAGCCATCATTAAAATGTTCTTTGCTGATCAACCTTCATCTCACAAAATCAGCATTTCCATTTCAACGGAAAAGACATATCGAATTCTGCTTTTGAGAACTCTTATCCAACTACCTTACGAGCCCCAAAGTCATCAGTCACTAGAGGTGGAGGGGAGAATGTGAGTAGTAGAGGGAAATGCAAGTATTAGGGGAGTGATATATACCTAAAGTGTGCTGTAGGGAAAAATGCCATCAGCTCTCTCCTGGCACAGGCCAAAACTGGCGAGGCCTATGGCTACTCCATAGAGACTGCCGTCTGTAACTCATCTTCTCCAGGAACAACAGATCCAACATGTCCTTCCTTGGTGGTGACCTCTAAACAGCAGTGGATACTGTGTTAAGAAGCAAAGGCAATAGAGGGCTTTTGGTCAGGAGTCAGAAACCATTGGCCTTGAAACTTGGTTAAATGCTGTCACCTGGGTCAGAGGGCATTAATGTGACCTGGAGAGCAATCCCTAACCCCAGCAATGCCTGCCTCAGACAGCTATTCAGAATGATAAAATGTGGGAGTTCCCTGATGGTGTAGCGGCTTAGGGCTTCAGCGCTGGCGCTGTCAGTGCTGCGGCCTGGGTTCGATTCCCAGTCAGGGAGTTACCCACATACCAAAAAAAAAAAAAAAAGCAAAAAACAGAATGATAAAATGTGACATGGACATGTATCATGCTTATCACATGGGGGCGCCCCATGCTAGTCACATGGTCCTTCTCACGCCTCTTCCTTTTACCCACTAACCCATTTTAAAAGGAGCAGTCTTCAGGAGTAGTGTATAATGGCTGATGTATTGGGCTCATTCTCCATTAAGTTTTGAGGAGGGAAGAGAAGGAGGATGTGCATTCCTAGGATAAAGTGAGTGATGGAGATACCTACATGTGGATGATGACAAACAGTCTGCTAGGACTACTGCAAGGAAGAGAAAAAGCTAAGCATCAGGAGTGACCTCAGAAAGACTCTTGAGTGTAGCAGTAAATCCTCCTGGGGAAAATCCAGGACATGGAGATACCACACCTGTGTCTTTATTTACATGTATAAAAGGAAGTACTACTTTTACTTCCTATTTCTTTCTTTGCTTAACCATGTAGTTTTTCTATGCTTGTCAAAGGATAAGTTAGAAAAGAAAAGAAAACATGGTGAAAATTCCAATTAACTTATTGGTCTAAAGGCTAACTGCTCTGTTCAAACGGTTTACTAGTCAGGAAGGTCAAATAGTGGACTTCCTTAAGTTATTTATGTATTTTCTTCACCAATATTTTCTTTAACTCTCTATAAGAAAAAAAAAACCAATGTTGGTTTTATTCTTTTCTACACAGCAGAAGTGGGATTTTAAATGGCGGGTTCACCATAGAGATCTCTCCAGAATGTTTAGTTTTTATGAACAAAACCAACTGAAGGCAAAACACATGAGGGTTTAGATATATGAAAATTGCCAATATTAAGAAAAAAAGCACAAGTTCACATTATCTGTGATTATTTGTGGTATTATATAATTTATTGTATTTTTCATAAATATGTCAGCCTTGTGAATTGTCTTTATTTCACTACAGAAGCTGCACTGAGTCATTTGCTCCCTAGGTGCAGCATTTTCTTTTTGTTTTCATATTTATGAATTTGTCCTCCTGGAAAATATCAAGGTCAATGTCTGTCATTTGTTGCAAAATGCAGAAGGTTTAACTGAATGTGATGCTGTTCATGCATGCATCCATATATAGATCTGGGTCTTAAATATTTATTTAAAAACTGAAAATCCTAGATGGAAACACATATAAAGTCACAAAGTAAACAAAACTAAACAAAACAGTGAAATGAAATCTGAAATATATTGCCTTAACCCTCAGAGTTGTTCTGTGTGAGGCAGAAAGATCTAATCTCTGCAAAGAGTGGCTTTTGGTTAATTATAACAGTCTACAATGAAAACTTGAAGTTAACACAGAATAGCTAATAAATTAAGTTTTCAAACAAGCAGAGGCTTTAATTTAGTTGATGTTTTGCTTTTCTAAGGGTGTACATTTACCTTTTTTTAAAGAACAGAAATAGTGAATCCAATTCCAAAGCTATTTTGAAATGAAAGAATACATCAGAGAAAATGTAAGACTATGGACAATATCCTAAGCCCTTTTTTATACAGTAAGATTGTAGTTCTGAAGTTACAATAACTTCCTGAGCACAGTAAGGAGCAAAACACTGAACTCAATAGGTAAACACAGGGTAAAAACATCAGCGAATGGTATTCACCAGTTGCCTTACTAATTTTACAAAAACATGTAGATGGAGGTAATCTTTAAGTTATAAATTAGATCTCATAAAACCTAAAAGCTAGAGATCATGTATAAAGCCTGAGGTATAAAGGTGTAAAGGAACAATTAGAAAGCATTGACTTGGATGCCAGAAACAAGTAGAGAAATGTCTTAAATATTCTGAGGAAAACTGAACTGCAATTCAGCTAAGGACAAAATAAAGACATTCTCTAACATCCAAGGACTCACAAGATTTAGTACCCATGCATCTTTTCCTAGAGAATATTATCCACAAAAACAAGGGGGTAACTCAAGAAATAGATAAAGGAAGCAGTGGCTTTAAGAATAGAGCTGGGAAGAGAAATTTTTGTCTGACCACTGGATCCCTGGAAATCAATGCATGAAATTAAGGGAGGACAAGATGGACCCTTAGAGTAAGATTTCAAAGAACAAGAGGAAATTGGTGAGTTACCTGACTTAATAAAACAGTTACGTTTAATTTTTTTCCTGAGGGACATTATTATTTTTTGTGGTAAATTATACATAGCATAAAATGTACCATTTTAGTCATTTTTAAGTGTACAGTTCTGTAACATTAAGAACATCACATTGTTATGCAGCCATCAATTACCACCCATCTCCAAAACTTTTTCACCTTCTCCAACTGAAACTCTCTACCCATTACACACTAATTCCCCACTCACCTTCACTCTCAGCTGAAGGTAACTACTATTCTACTTTCTGTCTCCATAATTTTGAAGATTCCAGGATAACATGTAAATGGAATCATGTAATATTTGCCCTTTTCTTTCTGGTTTATTTTACTTGGCATAACATCTTCCAGATTCATCCATGTTGTACCATGGGTCAGAATTTTCTTTCTTTCTAAGGCTGAATGACACTCCATTGTACGGATATGTCACATTTTTTAATCCATTCATCCATTAATGGATATTTGGGTTGCTTTCGCCTTTTGGATATGTGAATAATGCTACTATAAACGTTGGTGTACGAGCATCTGTTTGAGTCCCTGATTTTATTGCTTTTATGTATACTCCAGAAGTGAAATTACTGGATCACATGGTAATTCTGTTTCACTTCTTGAGGAATCACCATACTGGTTTCCATAGCAGCTCCACTATTATGTTTTCACAAGCAATACACAGGGTTTAAAATTTCTTTAAAAGTTTGCCAACACTTGCTATATTTTGTTTTCTCAATAATAGCCAAACTAACAGGTGTGAAGTGGTGTCTCTTGGTTTTTATTTGTATTTGCCTAATGACTAGTGATCTGACCATATTTTCATGTGCATATTGGCATTTGCATATTTTCTTTGGAGAGATGTTTCTTTAAGTTCTGTGCCCATTTTTTAATTGTGTTGTATTTTTGTTTGCTTTTGAGTTGTACAAATTTTTTATATATTCTGGATAACAATCTTTTATAAGATATATTAGATTGGTGCAAATGTAATTGCAGTTTTGCATTGTTGAAATTTGTTGTTTGATAGTGCAATACCTTCTTAAATAAATGTGGTTATGTTATATATCATTTTAATGCACATGTCTTGCTTTATGTGTGTTTTTGCTAATGACTTACTATTTGCTGTTTATTTTATATTTATTTTAGACTATGGAAATGATGTTAGACAAAAAGCAAATTCAAGCAATTTTCTTATTTGAGTTCAAAATATATCCTAAAATTCATAAAGCAATGGAGACAACTTGGGTCATAAAGCAATGGAGACAACTTGCAACATCAACATATCTGGGCCAGGAATTTTAACATACAGTGCAGTGGTGGTTCAAGAAGTTTTGCAAAGGAGAGAAGAGCCCTGAAGGTGAGGAGCATAGTGGCCAGCCATTGGAAGCTGACAATGTCTGAGAACAATCATTGAAGATGATTCTCTTACAACTACATGAGAAGTTGCTGAAGAATTCAACATCAACCATTCTATGATTGTTTGGTATTGGAATAAAATTGCAAAGGTAAAAAAGCTCTTAATAAGTGGGTGCCTCATGAGCTAACCAGATATTTTTTAAAAATCATCACTTTGAAGTGTCATCTTCTCTTATTCTGTGCAACACAATGCACCATTTCTCCATTGAATTGTGACATGTGATGAAAAGTGGATTTTATATGACAATCAGTTCAGTGGTTGGACTGAGAAGAAGTTCCAAAGCACTTCCCAAAGCCAAACTTGCACCAAAAAAATGTCATGGTCACTGTTCTGTGGTCTGCTGCCTGTCTGATCCACTACAGCTTTCTGAATCCTGGCGAAACCATTACATCTGAAAAATATGGGTAGCAAATCAATTAGATGCATCAAAAACTGCAACACCTGCACCCAACATCAGTCAACAGAAAGGGCCCAATTTTTCTCGTGACACCACCAGACCACACATTGCACAACCAATGCTTCAAAAGTTGAAAGAATTGGGGAAATGAAGTTTTGCCTCACCCTTCATATTCAACTGACCTCTTGCCAATTGACCACCACTTCTTCAAGCATCTCAACAACTTTTTGCAGGGAAAACATTTCCACAACCAGCAGGATGCAGAAAATGCTTTTTAAGAGTTTGTGGAATACCAAAGCATACATTTTTATGCTATAGGAATAAAGAAACTTTTTTTCTCTTTGGCAAAAATGTGTTGATTGTAATGGTTCCTATTTTGATTCATAAAGATGTGTTTGAGCCTAGTTTTAATGATTTAAAGTGCACGGTCCAAAATCTCAATCACTTTTGTACCAGCCTAAATAATCTGTTCTATGGGTAACTTTTTCAACTCTGGTGACAGTGCTCTTTTAATTTTGAAGAAGTCTGACTTTTTTTTCTTTCATTGTCTGTGTTTTTGGTGTGATATCCAAGAAATCATGGCTAAATCAAAGGCATAAACTTTTTCTCTATATCTTCTTCTAACAGTTTCATAGTATTAAATCTTATGTTTAGGTTTTAATAGATTTTGAGTTAATTTTTAAATATAGTGTAAGACAAGTGTCTAAATTCATTCTTTTGCATGTGTGTGTGCAGTTTTTCCCACATCATTTATTGAAAAGACTGTCTTTACCTCATTGAGTGGTTTTGGCCCCTTTGTTAAAAATCATTTGAATATATATGTGAGGTGTATTTCTGCGCTCTCTGACCTATTTCATTGGTTGATATATTGTCATTATGACAAGTTCTACACTGTGTTGATTGCTATAGAACTGTAGTAAATTTTGAAATCTGGAACTGTGAGACCTTCAACTTTGTTCCTTTTGAAGATTGTTTTAACTATTAAGGGTGCCTTGAGATTCTATATGAATTTTAGGATACATTTTTCTAAAAATGTCATTGTTTTGGATAGTAATATCTTAACAATATTGAATCTCAATTCATGAACACAATGTCTTTCTATTTATTAGTGTCTCTTCTTGAATTACTTTCAAGAATGTATTTTAATATTCAATATACAAGTCTTTCACTTTCTTTGCTAAATTTAATCCAAAATATTGTAATTTTTATGGTATTACAAATTAAATTTTTTTTAAATTTCCTATTTGAATTGTTCCTTGTTAGTATATAGAAATTCAACTACCTTTTTTATGTTACTTTCATTTCTTAAAAATTTAATAAATTATGTTTATTAGTTCTAAGATTTTTGGTGGACATTCTATGGTTCTCATATAAGAGTATCTGATCTGTGAACAGAGATAAATTTCTTTCTTTCTTTCTAATTTGAATTCATTTCTCTCTCTCTCTCTCTCTCTCTCTCTCTCTCTCTCTCTCTCTCTTTTTTTCCAATCACTCTGGCTAGGACTTCCAATATTTTGTTGACCATAAGTGAGAAAAGCAGGCATCCTTGCCTTATTTCTAATTTTTTGGTAAACATTTCAATGTTATACAATTGAGTATGATATTAGCTGTGAGTTTTACATAAATGGCATTTATTATGTTGAGGTAGTTTCTTTCTATTCCTAAGTCATTAGTATTTTTATCACTAAAGGGTATTGAATTTTTTTAATTCTCCTTCACTTCCCCTATTTAGTTTTCCAATTATAGTTGATATTCAATATTATTTTATATTTTTAGGTGTAAAGCATTTATATAATTTAAGAAATGACCCCTCTGTACATTACAACCCCATGGCTTATTTGTTTTATACCTGCAAATTTGAACCTCTTATCCCCCTTCACCTTCCCCCCTTTTATAATTTTTCAATTTCAATTGACCTTCAATATTATTTTATATTACTTTCAAATGTAAAGAACAATGGTTAGAAATTTACGTAATTTAAGAAATGTTCCCTCTGTACATTGCATCCCCATGACTTTTTCGATTTATAACTGTAAATTTTGAACCTCTTATTCTCCTTTACCTTCCCCTCTTCAATTTTTCAATTACAGCTGACATTCAATACTATTTTATATTAATTTTAGGAGTACAGCATAGTGGTTAGAAATTTATATAATTTAAAAAGTAATCCCCCATCTAGTCTAGTACTCACCTGACACTATACATATTTATTACCATATTGACTATATTCCCTAAACTTGATTTTAATCCCCACCTAACTGCCAATTTGTATTTCTTAATCCTTCCACTTTTTTTACCTTGCTTCCCAACCCCCTCCCATCTATCACCATGACAAATCTAGTACCCATCTGACATCATACATAGTTATTACAATAGTATTGATTATATTCCTTATGCTTTACTCTACATCTCATGAGTACTTTGTAACAACCAATTTGTACTGTTTAATCCCTTTTCCATTTTCACCCACCCACCCAAACTCTCTCCCATCTGGCAGTCATCAAAATGTTCTCTGTATCTATGAAGAACCCATTTTCTTCCCCGGCTGAGCAATATTCCATTGCATATATGCACCACCTCCTCCTCATTCATTCATTCATCCACAAACACCCAGCCTGGCACAACAGTTTGGCCACTGTAAACAATGTTGCAATGAACATATGGATGCACATATCCCCTCAAGGTAGCATTTTGGATTTCCTCAGATAAATATCTAGAAATGGGTTAACTGGATCCTTCATGGTCTCTTCTTATAGACTTTGCTTTAAAGTCTATTTTACCTGGTATAAGTATGGCTACCCCAGCTTTTTTAAAAAAAATTATTTTTATGAACTATCTTTTCCCAACCCTTTACTTTTAGTCCATGTGTGTCCTTTGATCTGAAGTAAGTCTTTTATAGGCAGCATATATAAAGGTCTTGTTTTCTTATCTATTTAGTCACCCTATCTTTTAATTGCAGCATTTATTTACATTTAAAGTAATTGTTGATAGATATCTAGTTATTGCTATTATATTATTCATATTTATGATCTCTTTTTTTTCATCTTAAAGAAGGCCCTCTAACATTCTTTGAAATTCTAATTTGGTGGTGATGAACTCCTTTACCTTTTTCTTGTCTGGGAAGCGTTTTTTCCTTTGATTCTAAATGATAGCTTTGCTGGGTAGAGTAATCTTTATTATAGGTCCTTGCTCTTTATCACTTTGAATATTTTATGCCAGACCCTTCTAGCCTGCAAAGTTTCTGTTGAGAAATCAGCTGACAGCGTTACAGGAGCTTGCTTGTAGGTAACTAAGTGTTTTTCTCTTGCTGCTTTTCAAATTCTTTCTTTATTTGTAACCTTTGGCATTTTAATTGTAATGTGTCTTGGTGTGGGCCTCCTTGGGTTCATCTCGTTTGGGACTCTCTGAACTTCCTGGGCTTATATGTCTATTTCCTACACCAAGTTAGGAAAGTTTGCACTCATTATTTTTCCAAATAGCTTTTCAATACCTCTCTGTCTTCTCCTTCTGGCACCCCTATGCTGTGGATGTTGGTACACTTGATGTTGTTCCAGTGGCCCCTTAAATTGTCTTTTTTTTTTTTCTGTTCCCACTGGGTGTTTTCTGCTACTTTATCTTCTAAAGTACTGATTAGATTCTCTGCTTCATTTAATCTATGTTTTCTTTATTTAATCTAATGTATTATTCATTTCAATTATAATATCCTTTATTTCTGACTGGTTCTTTTATGTTTTCTATCTTTATTTTTATATCTTATATCTCTGTTGAAGTTCTCCCTGAGATTATTGAGCATCATCATTACAAGTGTTTTGAACTCCACATCTGGTAAATTGCTTGTCTTCATTTTGTTTAGTTCTTTTTCTGGAGCTTTATTCTCTTCTTTAATTTGGGACATATTTCTTTGTCTTCCCATTTTGATAGCCTCCCTCTATTTGTTTCTATGTGTCACACAGGGCTGCTAGGTCTCCTGGCCATTGTAAAGTGGCTTTATATAGTAGGTATCTTATGAGGTTCAGTGGTGCAGTCTCCCTGGTAACCAGACCTGGGTGCTTCAGGTATGTCTCTTGTGTGGGTTGTGTAGGCCCTTCTGTTGTAGTTGTGCCTTGGTTGCTGTTGGCACATCAAGGAGAGGAATTGACTCATTGGCTGTGAATAGTTGCCCTGAGTACAGTGGAGGAGCTGTTGTGCGGGGCTTGACTCTATGGAGCAGGATTTGCTTTAGCTGGGCTCTAGTGCCTGTCCAATCTGCCCTTTGGGTGTGTCATTGTTGGAGGAAGCTGAGAGGTGCTATAGTTCAGTCCAAAGCTGGCCACCAGGTGTGCCAGCCCTGAGGCCTCCTGGGAGGGCCCCTGTTGCAGGCCAAGTTCACCTACAGCCCATGTCCTTCCCAGGGTCACCTGGTATGTGCCACAAAACAATCTGCAGATACATGACACCAGTGCTGGTCTTGGAGGTGCCTCAAAAGCCCAACCTGCAATTCAAGACTGGCTGCTGTTAATGCAAATTTGGAGTTGCTCAGAAGAGTAGGGAACACACTGAAGCCAAATGCTGCTTGTTTGGGTTTTGTGAACCTTTGAAATATTTTAGGAAAGTTGATAGCATGAACCAAGACAACCTGGTTTTATTTAGATTTAAAAAAAAAAAAAGCCACTAAAAGCAGCTGGAGTGTGGCTGAAAATTGGGTGGGGAGGAATCTCAGGAAATCACCAGGGCAGGGCTAACAAAGATGTTAGCCAGGTTGATAGAGACTCATCTATGGCAGCTGTTTCAACAAAGAAACAATGAATTCTGCCAGCACTTCATTTGGAAAAGGCTGCCCCTCCAACCCTCATCCTGAAGCCAGACAACTCCGTACCTCCACATATGTAAATGGCATCTTTTAAGCTGCTGTTCTAGTGCTGGAGCTCAGAGCAAGTGAGTCCATTTGAGTAAGCCCATGCACAGACCCTTTAGAGGAGTGCCTGGGACTCCAGCAACCTTCCATCTCACTCAGACATAATGTCTACTGGTTTTCACAGCTGTAAGTTATGGGGACTTCTCTCCCCAGCACTGGAATTCTGAGATGCTGATCCTAGTGTGGGACTGGGACATCTCACTATTCCAGGGAGACCCCTGCAGCTAAGATGTCCCTTCCAATTTCTAACAGTCTCATGCAAGTGTGAAACCAGCCTGTTCTGTGTCTCTGCGCCTCTTCCTGTCTCAGGTTGCTTCTTCTGTATGTTCTTAGTCGTATGACTTCAATTTAGCTACAGTTCAGGTTATTGTCACTGGTGTTTATTCTGTAGTTTAATCGTAATTTTAATGTGGTCATCAGAGGAAGCAAGAACAGCATTTACCTACTCTGTCATTTTAACCAGAAATCAGAGGATGTAAAATTTTATAAAAAAATTTTTTTTCATCTATGAGATGATTACTTGGTTTTTATACTTCATTCCAAAAATATGATGTATTACATTGAGTTTCAAATTTTGAATTACCCATACATCTAGGACTATATTCCAATTGGTCAGTGTGTATAATTCTTTTATTACACTGTTAAATTCAGTTGGCTAGTATTTGCTAAGAATTTCATATCTCTGTTCATCAGTAATGTTGGTCTGTAATTTTACTTTCTTAGAGTGTCTTTATCTTGCTTTGGTGGCAAGGTCATACTGGTTTATGAAGATGAATTATAATGTGTTCTCTTCTCTTCAATTATTTGGAAGAGTTTGAATAGAATTGATATTAATTCTTCAAATATTCAGTGGAATTCATTAGTGAGGCCATAACCTATGGTTTTCATTCTGGGAATGTTTACATTATGGATTAAATCTCCTTACTAATTTATGTACATTCAAATTTTTTATTTCTTCATGGGTTAATCTTGGTAGGTTTTGTGTTTCTAGGAAATTTGCATACAGTTTTTCATAATACTTTATTAGAATTCTTTTTACTTTAGTCAAGCTGATAGTAATGTTCCCTCTTATTTCTGCTTTTAGTTAGTTATTTGAATTTTTTCTCTTTTTTATTAGTCAGTCTAGCTAAAGAATTGTTAATTTTGTTGATTTTTCAAAGAACCAACTTTTGGTTCATTGATTTTTTTTTTTATTCTCAATTTTTAACAAAAAATCACGAGGCATTCAAAGAAACAGGGAAACATGACCCATCAAAGGAACAAATTCATATCCAGAAAGAATACATTTGATGGGTCATGTTTTCTTGTTTATTTGAATGCCTTATGATCTTTTGTTATAAGTAAAGATATGTGTGCCCTATGTTCATTGTAGCATGATTTATGGAGGCCAAGACATAGAAACAATCAAAGCATCCTTCAATAGATGATTGGATAGAGCAGATATTGTACATAAATACAAAGGATAATTACTCAGCTATAACAAAGATAAAATACTGCCACTTGTGGCAACATGAATGGATATTAAGAGTATTGTGCTAAGCAAAGTAAGGCAGATAAAAGTTAAGAACCGTATGATGTTACTCATATATAGGATATGAAACTGAAAGTAACCAATGAATAAGACAAAGAAACAAGCTAAAGCTCATAGACACAGACAACAATTTAGTGGCTACCATGGGATAAGGAGAGTGAGGAAAAGGTAGAAGAGAGTAAAAGGAGTCAAATATATGATGACAGAAGGAGAATTGACTTCGGGTGGTGAACACACAATCCAATTTATAAATGATGTATTATAGAATTGTATGCATGAAACTTACATAATTTTATTAGCCAACATTACCCAATAAATTTAATTTTAAAAATTGAACATTGGAAAAAAACAGCTACCTTTCCCAGTCTTTGAAGACTAGCATGAAAGATCTTTACTAATTTTCAAGCCTCTAAGCCTTGAAAATAGTCTAAGGCATCAGTTCTCAAGTGATGGTATGTGCAACCCTGGGAGTACATGCTAGGTCATTCAAGGGTATGCAAAAAATAATCAGTAATAATGAAAATACAAGTAAAGTAAAAAAAATGCAAAATGTTAGTTATGGAGCTATAATTGTTAAGTTTGAATCAGCATTAGTGGAGACACTTCAAAATTAGATGACATTAGCTAATGATGACTGATGAGAGCATGCCTATGAACTCTTCCCCTAAACCACTCTCCTACCAATCATTATGCAGTTTCAGAACAATCCATCTGTGATGTTTCTAGAACTTCCTCAAATATATATCTGTAACCAGACTGGTTGATCAATTTAGTTATTGACTGAGTAAAAGTAGGTGTGTTTTCTTTCATTGTGATTCTTTCCAAGTAGTTTTTTTTAATTTAATGTTTAAATATTTGGTCATCATTATCAACATTTATTGTGTTATGAATATTGTAAAACTAAATTTGTGGTTTGTACTTTTAGTGTAGTAATTTTTCTTTCCTAAATTATTACCTCATTCCCACTATTTTACAGTAAGAGAGACACTGAACATAGGAGTCAGTATTTAAAAACAGCTGTTTTTAAAACAAGGGGTACAATTTGTTAGAAATGGGTTTTAGAAAGGTACACAAGTGGAAAAAGATTGGGAACCACTGCTCTAGGGTAATTGCTTAAGGTCTTCTCAGTTTTTCTCTAGGCATGGATCCTGTCTGGATCTGTATGTGTTATCTTTTTTTTCTAACTTTCCCCAGCTGTTTTTAAATGCCTTAATGTCTCAAAGAGTCTCATTCGAATTTCTTCTTGTAGCCTTGCAAGTTCTATTGCGTTCCTCTGCCCATAATCTCTTGCCCCTAAGCTCTGAGATCTGAAGTCTCCACACAGCTTTTATGTGCTGTGGCAGACACTCCTGTTTTTTACAGTGTCCAACCTGAGATCCAAACTATGTTACCATTTCCCTGAGATCTGAGAAAGGCAAAACAAAAAATAGTCCCACAGGCAGCCAACAGGCCAGAACATTGCAAACACGTTCTATTCAACTCTTTTTGTCCTGAAGGAAAAAAAAAACAGTAATTGGCAGCTCCCCCATGACTGTGCCATGCTGAGGAGCAAAAGAGGCAAAGATGAGTAAAACTGCCACAGAATTTTCTACTATACTAAAAGTGGCTTTTTTCTTGAGATTTTTCTTGATTGTTATATATGTTTAATAGTTTTTGTGGACCTAGAAAGTTTTTTTAGTTAGTTTTTAGTTGTTTATTTGGTGTTTCTATGGGGCAACAAGGAGATGAAGCTTCCTACTTAACTATTTTACTGATATCATTCTTAATAAAAAGCATTTTACAGTAGACTCTCAGTTAACTGGCACCCACAGGGACTGGCAGATGCCCAATAAATATAAGTGGACTCTTCATTAACCAGGACTCAAGCAAACAGCACTCTCAAGCAACTGGTACTCTCAAGTGACCAGCAAAGTTTTTACTGGTTGCTTGAGATTTTGCTTTGGTCGAGAGTGCCATTGCTTGAGTTCCAGTTAATTAAAAGTCTACTATAAAATAAAATTGCTGATGGGTGAATAGCATATCAGAAAGTATAGTCATGGGTGTGGTTTCATCCACTTTACTTTTTTTTTCTAAAAGGAAAGAGCTAGAACCTAGGAGTCTTCTTGATTCAACTCCATTTAGTGAGAAAAAAATTACTCTATCAACATGTGCATATCTGTTCTCTTCAATTCAATCTAAATAACAAGTTTGTTTTGCCCCCCACCTAATCAGTAAAGAAAATCAAGGTTTAGATTGGAGTTTTGTTAAAAAAAAAAAAAAAAAAAAAAAAAAAAAAAAAAAAAAAAAAAAAAAAAAAAAAAAAAAAAAAAAAAAAAAAAAAAAAAAAAAAAAAAAAAAAAAAAAAAAAAGACCACACACACACACACACACACATATATTATAAAAATATTAAAGAATGAGTTTAGGAAAAGAATTAGAAGGAGCATTTGAGGAAAAATTATAAAATTAGCTAGATCTCAAAAAATAGTTCATTTCATGAGTGTTAAAATGGAGCATGAATAATAAAGAGTGGGTTACAATTTAGATACCATTTATAAATTGTAAAAGTTTAAAACACAGAAGTAATATAAAACATATTCTTTCCATAGTCTTTATAGTGATACTTAGACTGTTTTCCATACCATTTTTTTAAATCAAAATTTTTCAAGGAAAGATTTTCTAAGTGAAAGTAAAATAATTTGGTATGAGATACAAGGATAGGCTGATAAATTTTGCCACCACTTTAATTATTTTTTTTGTTATGTAAGACATATCTGGATATAACCAGTGCACTGGGTGAAAAATGTAAGCGTCTGTGTGTGAAAGGTCAAGAATTATCAAAAAGAGATATCATGTGACTACACAGAACCAGTTATATCCAGATATGTGTAATGTAATAAAAAATATAATGGAGGCAAAATTTATCAGCCTGCCCTTGTATTTAGTTGTTCATTAAGCAATAAAACACATAGGAGAAATACTTTGGTAAACTATTGATTTTGGAAGTTTGGAGATTAGAATCAGGAAAAAAATGAACTCCAAAAGGCTAAAACTAGGTGAGCCTCTTCTGTTAATTTATTTGGGCTCAAGCAAAGGTAGTAGATTCTCAGTACCTATCATTACAGAAAGTTGCATAATTTCTCAACCACATTTTGATTAGCTTTTCTTGAAATGTACTCCCTTTTTATCCATTTTACCTCATTTATTTAATATGTATTTTTTATGAACTGATTGTTCATTTCCCCCAAAATTCACATGATATTTGGAGATGGAAACTTGGAACATAATTAGATTTAGATGAGTCATGAGAATGGGAACATAATGATAGGATTAGTGCCCTTTTGAAAGACCAGAGAACTTACTCTCTGTCACATAAGGTCACAGTGAAAGGAGGCCATGAAGGGCATCTTCCCCAGAAACCAAACATGTTGGTACCTTGACCTTAGACTTCTAACCTCTAAAATTGTGAGAAAATAAATTTCTGTTGCTAAGCTATTCAGTCTAAGGTATTTTGTTATGGCAGCCTAATCTGACTAAGACAGTGTTTATTGAACACTGTCTATGTGCCCAGTACTGGGATAAACAAAGTAAAAGAAATATAAGACATAGTCCTTGATCTTAAGAATCAGTGTTCAGCTTGGGCAACAGACATGTAGACCAAAATTTCAATATGATCAGTACTTTAGTAGCCCAAAACATAGAGCTCCATGGGAATCCCGAGGAGGAAGCCTTTAAATGTGCTTATCATCAAATGCAACTATTTCATATTGAAAATGTTCTTAAGTCCTTTACAGTTACAAAACCCTGAGATCCTATCTGAATGTGAGTTTCCATGTTGTGAATTAAGACTGTTCTGCCCCTGTCCTTTAATAGGAGGTACTTCAATGCACAAGTCAACAGCTCTGCCTTTTCTTCCCAATACGGCACTTGCCTTACCTTTGGGACGTAGTCAGAATGCTCTAACGTTTTGCTTCTCAGTTTCTTCATCTATAATACAGGTGCTAATTCTTGCATAAACGTCATAGACAAGAGTAAATGAAACAATGGTATAATTAAATGCTTGAAGTGAAACAAACAAGTTTGTATTCTCCTACATATGATAGAAATGATGTGGGGCAATTACTAACAAGTATAATCCATAAGCCTAATTTTCTAAGTCAGTACTTTTCAGATTATAATGGCCACATAAATAATGCGGGGATCTTGTTAAAATTCAGTGTTCGATTCAGAAAGTCTGGGGTGACCCCAAGAGTCTGCATTTCTAACAAGTTTCCAGTTATGCTGATGCTCCTGCTACATGAACTATATTTTTAGTAGCAATAATTTTAGTGATTTCAGGCCCTACTATGACTCAAATGTAATTTTCACAATTTCTAAATGAGTATTTACTTACCAAAGTCACTAAAGCATCACTTAAGGTAGCAGTTCTCAAACTTTTTGGTCTCAGAACCTCCTTCATCATCTTAAAAGTTATTGTGGAATCAAAATCTTATATCTACTTTCCATATTAAAAATTAAATCCAAGAAAACTTTAGAGCACAAGAATAAAGCAGCATATATCCTTTTATCTGTCAAAAATGATATTGTCATTCCACATCTTGGAGCTTCAGGAAAACTCCATTATGCATTCATAAGAGAATAAGAATAAAAAAATCAAATAAAGTCTTATTATTATTATTATAAAAGCAACTGCTAATTTAAAACATTTACATTTCAGTGTACACAGCTGCTAACTAAACAAACTACTAAATAACTTAGATAACTATCTATAGTCTCCTAATTCACTTAACCCTTTTGGTGCAGCTGTCGACCAAAGTCAACTGTGGGGGATGGGTGAAAATACATGTTTTCTGTAAGTTTTATTTGTTATCTAGTTGTTTTAAGTTCATTTATAGGGTAGTTAGAAAGAAACTAACATACACTGCAACTATAATTGACCCCTTGTAAAAGTTGTATTTTGGCCCAAATTTTGCACAAAATATTCAGCACTGAAACTAGAGGAATATTTTTATTTCAGCATTGAAAGTGTTAAAGTTGCACTTATTGGGGACCTAACCATACATAAATTAGTCTTTTAGATGTTTAGCACTCTCATTAAAATGTATGATTAAGTCTAAGGTTCTTACCCTGGGAACTGTTTAAAAATACCTATCTGAGCCTCATGCAAATCAATTAAATTAATATCTATGGAAATTAATATTGTTTAAAAAGTTCAACAGGTGATTCTAATATGCAGTTAAGATTCAGAAGTCACATTAGGTGGTGAACTTATTATACATCAAGTTGACAATGCACTGTAGGATTGTATGCCTGAAACCTATGTAACCCTTGCTAACAGATGTCACCCCAATAAAAAAAAAAAAAAAAGTCACCTTAGTGATGAGGAAGGAAGATGTCATCCTAGGAGAGAATTGAATATAAAAGAAAGACCCTTGTCCACCACCATTCCACATTGGACCATGAGAAGCAAAATAAGTCTTCTCAATTAATAATAGAATATTTTTAGATAAATAGAACCTGTGGGATTCTTCTTCTTATTCATTCATCTTTATACATAATGAAATTGTGAAAGGAATCTATTTCCCTCAAAATATTGACACATTACCTTGTCAAATAAAAAGGCTAAAGCTTTATCTAGTCAAAAAAAAATAAAAATAAAAATAAAAATAAAAAAATAAAAGGCCTGACATTGGCAGGCAAAGCAAAAATGATACAGAAACCATGAAAAAAATAGGCAATTATTTTTTAATATTTTATTATTATTAAATATCATGTACATATAAAATATGTCCACAGCTAAGTATTTTTAAATGTTAAATAAATAGGTAATTGTGATGACTTTAATTTTATGTGTACTGATCAAATAAGGCTTTATATATACGTATAGCAAGAATAAA
>PVJL010002597.1:0-31904 GCA_004026885.1 Lyroderma lyra | reverse complement strand
AAAAAAAAAAAAAAAAGATTCAAAAGCATTGGGTTAAGAAAGCGTGCTAGAAATAACAGAAGCCCATAGTACAAGTGTGCACATAGGGCAGCATTGCTTAGTGCAATAAGATGGGCCAGGTTAGACTCTTGGTACTAAGGCTAACTAGCTGAATGATATTATAAAATGTGCTTATCTTAAATTGGAATTTTAAATTACATAAATTGGGTTAGTAATTGTTTCATTTTAAATAAGTTTTGCAGGGTGGGAAGTAGGGTGAAAACATTTCATATGAACTTTAGAGGGAGACAATATTAATTTGAAGGCAATTAAAACTCTCATCATTGCTCCAGTATAAATTGGCTTAACACAGTACAGGGATGTGATTCAATAGAATCTTTATATTTTTGTTTTTGTTTTTGTTTCTTTAATCCTTGATGGAAAAAAGGACCTCCATCAATAGATTTGGCTGGACCAAAAGAGTTTGTGGCTACTGGTGATAGATTCTGAAAGGGTTTATTGATCTAAAAACACTAGAGCTTTCAGGTGCTGAGAAGAGGGCTTCCCTGAAACCATCACAAGCTGGGCTGGCTATATTGCATAACCAGTTTAGTTTACTGTTAATATATAAACATAGGCTTGAAATTAATATAGAAAATATGAATCAGAGGGTCCTATTTAATAAAATATTTGGATAAGAGGCAAAGCCACCATTGAGTTAATTTATCTGTAAAGTTAAAAAACAAAAAGAAACAAACAAAAAACCCAGAAGAATAAACAGAAAAGCTGGTGTCAGCATCACGTAGTACTTTGACTATATGGCAATTACCTAGTTAGTTTAGTCAGTGGAGAAAAATTCAAGAACTCTTTCAAATTGTCTATCCACATTGACTGTATTATTTAAACAATCAACAAATTTCTACATTGTGTTGGTAGGTGGGTAATGTTAAAAATATTTAACAAAATGGTATAGCATAATAATAATGCTACAGTGAAGACTACAAATCAGAACAGACATTTGCCCAATTAGATCTGATGTCATCTATAAATATTGTACTTATGTGTACACAGAGCTATAGTCAATGGGTACATATTTACAGATGACATCAGATCTAATTGGGCAAGTATCTGTTCTGATTGTTAGTCTGTACTGTACCATTTCTTGTTTCTTCTTTCCTGCCATTTACTCATGAAAATTGACTCTTTAAGATGTTTTGTCTAAAATTTCAATGATTCCAGTTGACTCTTTGTACTAATAATTTAACCACATAACAAGAACAAAAGTTTATCTATGTATTTTTTTTGTCATGGAGATAACTGAGAAAGGAAGAAAAAAATTTTAAATTAGTAAGTTATTCTAAGTTTTTCAAAATTGGTCATTTAGAATACTCCTGGAATTGTAGGAAAACAGCGTAGTAAAACAACAAAGAGAAGGAATTGAAATGCAAGCTCCATCTATGACAAACTAAGAGGTCTATGTAATCATGAAATATAGTACATAAGAAAAGCTGACAAAAGCAGCAAAAATCAAGCTACTAAGAGAGAATGCTCAGACTTGTACATCTCAGAGAGTCAACAAAAAACACTATTATGAACTCTGTACCTTAGAGAGATAAAATAAGCCATCTTTTGAAACAACAAGTATAGATACTCTTGGTAGTTTCAGGAAGCTTGGGGCTATACCTGAATGAAAAAATCATAGAGACAGGCCACCTTGCAAGAAACAGTCTATCAATGAAACCAGGAGGTAAAATATTGAGTTAAGTTTGATAGAGAGATATGAAGTTTCAGTGATTCACAAACACACAACCCTGAATATTAAGAATTTTTTCTAGACTAAAGCATAGCACTGATTCTTCTTCCAAATAAACTTGTTACAAATAGCCACTTCAGAAATAATTAATTTCCTTAAGAGTTACCACAAAATGGATTAAACAAAAATTTAAAATATACAGAAAGCAATTATACCTGAAAAAAATAAAAGATATATTTAACAAATGAGAATTGTAACTAAATATATCACTGCAAAATTGTTTAATCTTTAAGAAGCAACCACTTCTCTAAATCAAGAGCAACAGCGAAATATAAGATCTTACAGAAGTTATAATAAAATAACAGAAGAAAATAAAACATGAGCTGATATAACCAAGAAAAAAGTGAAATTAAAAGCTAAGAGTCTTCCATAAACTGGAAGCAAACAATTGAGAAATATAGTAACAATTATAGAGAAGAGAATTGATAAAAACATGTAAAATAAAATGAAAATAGACAAAATCACAAGCCTGTTCTAATTTATTTAGGTAGTTCCAGTTTTTGCATTGTAAGTCTTACATCCCAGGAACACTCCTGGTCCCAGGCAAACCTCCATTTCAAATGTCCATGCAAAAGGTATTTTAACATGTATTAGGCCACAATGACAAAATTAATTAAATCCAACATGTAGAAACAATACAGATAACATTCTCTGATTATGAAAAGTAAATCTAGAAATTATAATGAAAACAAAAAAATAGAAGAATCTCTACCACCTGCCAATTTTAAAAGGGAAAATCAAAATGTGAATTGCAGAATGTTTAGAAATATGGGCACAAAAACATCACATAAAGAATCTATTGTTCATATGTAAAGTGGGCCTTGATTAATAAGATTTGTGATCTTAAAAATGTAACATTACAAAGAGGGAGGATCCAAGAATGCAGATAGATAAACACTATGCATGCTTGATTCTGTGAACACATTAAAATTACAATTAGATTATGGAACAACCAACCTGGAGAACTATCTGTAGCCTAGCTAAACTGAAGTTTTATAACTAACGATACAAAGAAGGGGACATATGGAGACTGGTAAGAAGGGCAGAGATGTAAAACAGGTTGGCCCCAAACCTCTGTGTCATGGGTGAGAATCAGGAGGGATATCCTAGCCACAGAGATTCCCTCCAGAGGAGTGAGGAATCCCAGCCCCATACCAGGCTCCCCAGTTTAGAGTACTAGTACTGGAAAAATGGTACCACAACATTTGACTGTGATAATCAATGAGGATTCAGAATATCTGTGTGGAACAGAAGGCTGTGGGAAATCCAGATATCCTCTTAAAGTGTCCACACACAGACTCAGTCTCTCATGAGTACTCATTCACCCAGGGCTCTGGCAGACAGATGGTTACTCAGGGGGCAATGGAGGCAAATAGGGGGCAGACTTAGGTATGTGGCTTTAGGGGAGAGGGCTGGAGGACAGTTGCCACTTTTCCTAAGTAGGGTTCTCTTCCCATGCAACCAGCTGACAGGAGCCATCGTTCCTGTGTTGCATCCTTACCCATATGGCCAAATCAGAATCTGATTTGTCTGGTGATCTCTGCTCACTTCATGCTGCTGACTCACTGGGACCTCGCTCTACCAAATACCCACAATTCCAGAGGCAGTTTTTGTGGTAAGCAACCAGCCCTGCATGCATTACAATATTTTTTGGAAAACTATTGGAGGCCACAGGTCCCAGGTGGGTGGCAACTGGCCCAAGTGTGCTCTGAGACTTTTGCTGAGTAGCCCCAGGAAGAGCACTGCTACCACCAGCAGAGGTGACCAAGGAGACAGTGTCAGGAATCCATAAGACACCCACTATATAAGAATGCTCAAGAATACTGGGAGATATAGCAGACCTAATATATAACAAACACAAGTGTCCAAAATGAGGAAAAAAAGAAATGTCTCCCAAGTAAAAAAAAGGCAGAAATCTCCAGAAAAAGAATTAAACAAGATAGAGGCAAAAAAACTATCAGAGACAGAACTCAAAACAATGGTTACAAAGATGCTCAAAGAACTTATTGAAAATATCAACAAAAAGATAGCAATCATAAATAAAGATATAGAACCAGGAAGAAATAAAGCATATAGTAACTAACATGAAGAATGCAATAGAAGGAACCACCAGACTAGATGAAGTAGAGGCTCTCAAATCAGTAATTTTGAATAGAAGGTGGTAGAAAACACCCAATATGAACAGCAAAAAGAAAAAAGAATCCAAAATAAATGAGGATAATTTAAGATTCCTCTGGGTTATCAAGCGTGACAACATTTGCATCATAGAATACCAGAGAAAAAAGAGAGAGAACAAGGGATTGAGAACCTATTTGAAAAAATAATGAATGAAAACTTTCCTAACCTGGTGAAGGAAATAAACCTACAAGCCCATGAAGCACAGAAAGTCCCGAACAAGATGAACCCAAACAGGCCCACATCAAGACACACTATAATTAAAATAGCAAAAGACAAAGAGAGAATCCTAAAAGCAGCAAGAAAAGGGCAACTAATAACTTATAAGGGAGCTTTCATAAGACTGTCAGATTTCTCACAGAAATTTTGGAGACCAGGAAGGTTTAGCAGAAAATATTCAATGTGGTGAAAAGTAGGAACCTACCACCAAGTTCACTCTATCCAAAAAGGCTGTCATTCAAAGTCCAAAGACAGATAATAAGCTTCCCAGACTAGAAAAAGCTAAAGAAGTTCATTACCACCAAACCAGTTATACAAGGAATGTTAAAGAAACTTCTTCAAGATGAAAAAAAAAGCAAAATAGTGAATAATAAAATGGTAATTGTTATTAATACATATCTATCCATAATTACTTTCAATTTAAATAGATTAAAAGCTCTAATCAAAAGACATGAGGGTGTTGTGTTGAATGGAGTATCAGACAGAGAAAGATAGATGCAAGTTATTTTATTTATATGTGGAATCTAAAAAGGAAAATAACAAACAAAACAGAAACAAACTTATAAATATAGAAAGTATTTAAATAGTTGCCAGATGGGAGAAGAGTTGGAGTTGTTCATGAAAAAAAAAGGAGAAGGGATTAAGAAGTACAAATTTGGTTGTTACAAAGTGGTTATAGGGATGTATGGTATAGTGTAAGCAATAATAAGTCAATGATATTGTAATAACTATGTATGGTATCAGATGGGTACCAAATTTGTTGGGATAATGGGAGGAGGGCTGGAGAGGGAGTGCAAAGGGCAAGAAATTAAAAAGTACAAATTTGTAGTTACAAAATAATCATATGAATGTACAGCACGGGGTATACAACCAATAATATTGTAATAATTATGTATGGTGTTAGATGGTTACCAAATTTATTGGGGTGATTATTTTGTAAGTTATATAAAGGTTTCATCACTATGTTGTATATCTGAAACTAATATAATATTGTATGTCAAACACAATACCCCTTCTGGTAAAAAATATGAAAACCTTAGTCCACAAGGACTTATGTACCCCAATGTTCATCGCAGCACTCTTCACAGTGGCCAAGAAATGGAAGCAACCAAAATGCTCTTCAATAGATGACTGAATAAAGAACTTGTGGTACATATACACAATGGAATATTACTCAGCTATAAGAAAAGATGAAATACTGCCACTTGCAACAAAATGGATGGACCTAAAGAACATCATGCTAAGTGAAATAAGCCAGACAGAAGAAATCAAGAACCATATGATTTCACTCATATGTGGAATATAAAACTGAAAGCAACAAAGCAAAAAACAAAACAAAAAATTCATGGTAACAGTCAACAGGTTAGTGGTTACCTGGGAGCAAGTGTGGAGGGAGAGGGATAGGAGGGAAGGGGATTGGGGAGGAGGCAAGGAGAGCCAAATATATGGTGGAAAGAGAGCTGACATTGGGTGGTGAACAAATAATGCAATACATAGAAGATGCACTGTAGAATTACACTCCTGGACCCTATGTAAATCTTGTTAACCTATGTTACCCTAATAAGTCTAAAACAAAATTAATAATAATAATAATAAAATTATAAAAGAATAATTAAAAATAATTATTTAACATCCCCCATAAACATAGATATAAAAACATTTAATAAGATATTAGCAAATGGAGTTCTGTAATATATACAATAATAACACCTCAAAACAAAGTGGAGTTTATCTCAGGTTGTAAAGTTGGTTTAAGATTTAAAAATCAATCAATTATGATCATTTTATAAATGCAAATAAATAAAAAGCTGAACAATATTTAACACCTATTTAAGATTAAATAAACAAATTACTTCTCAGCAAAATAAGACCATAAAAGGTAATTCTTCAATCTCTCATTCTGATAAAGGACATTTACCAAAAACCTACAGTTAATATTACATCTAATGGAAATTTTAAAAACATTTTTTCCATAATATTAAGGAAAACAGAAAGATGCTCACTGTTACCATTTTGATTCAGCTTTGTACTAGAGGTCATAGCCTTTACAACATAACAAACAACAAAGACATAATATCCAAAAGGAATAAGAAAAACTGACTGTATTTTCAGATGGCATTGTTTATATAAAAAATGATTTAAGATCTATAAAACTATTACTAAAAATTACAATATTAAAATTTGGTTTTGCCAGAAAATAAAATGAAACAAAATTCAATTTATAATAATGCCAAGAAAAAATAAACATATAAAATACTTAGGAGAAAATTTAACAAAAGGCATGTTTTACCTTTACAATAAAAAACTATTAAAAATTACTGAGAGAAAATAAAAATGGACCTACCTCCAAGATATTGCAGGTTTGGTTCCAGATCGTCACAATAAAGCAAGTGTCACAATTAAGCAAGTCACACAATTTTTTGGTTTCCCAGTGCATACAAAGGTTATGTTTACATAATACAATAGCTATCTAAGTGTGAAATAGCATTATGTCTCAAAACATACATACATTCATGAAAAAAATAGTTTATTGGTAAAAATGCTAACCACCATCTGAACTTTCAGTTAGTTGTAGTGTTTTTGCTGGTGAAAGTCTTGCCTTGATGTTAATGGTTGCTGACCATGGTGGTAGCTGAGGTAGCTATAGCAATTTCTTAAAATACGACAACAGTATAGTTTGCTGCAATTGACTGACTCTTCCTTTCATGAACAATTTCTCTACAGCACGTGACACTATTTGATAACATTTTACCCCCAGTAAAACTTTTTACAAAATTGGAGTCAATTGTATTAAACCCTGTGACTGCTATTTTGACTAAGTTTATGTATTATTCTAAATCTTTTGTTGCAATTTCAACCATCTTCAGAGCATCTTCACCAGGAATAAGCACAGAGACACAAAGTGGGCAAATGCTATTAGAAAAACAAACAAAAAACATTACCAATAGATATGCTCAATGCAGGGTTGACAAAAACCTTCCATTTGTAAAAAGTACACCACAGGCACTCATCACTTAATGACCTGCCTGTTTAATGACTACTCAGACTTATGACCAGTTCTCTAGTGTGGGAAATCTACTTTCTCAGTTTGTCTGAGTCTTGGGAATCTTCTTTGTCTTTGTTTCATTGCCACAGTCAGTTAGTATTCAGTATATGAAACGATCGCAATCATGCAACACTACAGATTTCATTTATAAGCATTGTGGTGTGTGACAATCTATTGAAAAATACATACCCTATGGCATCATGACACACTACAAGACATCCACCTTTAAGCTCCTGGTTTATCAACCAATTCACTTAATGACCTAGTCATAGGAACAGAACTCGTTCATTAAGTGAGGAGTGCCTGTATCTGCAAAGTGCAATGAAATGAAGTGTAATAAAGCAAGTTTTGCCTGTATAAATGATCGATAAGGACATGAAAAAATCCTCAACTTCATTAGTCATCATGTTACCAGAAGTTCATAGAAGCTCACAGGGATGTCCAAGAGAGAACTCAACCGGCAGCAGCAGTGACTGGGTTCTTCTTGTCTCTGTGCAAGAAAGAATTCAATAGCAAGACAATGCTGGAAAGCCAAAGTGATTCATTGAAAATGAAAGTACAGTTGTTCCTCTGTACTCATAGTTAATTGGTTCTGGGAGGCACAATGAGTACCACAAATAATGAGTACCAAATTTTTCCCATAGGGAATAATGTAAATTAATTTAGTGCATTCCCAAACCAAAAATAGACAGAAACTAGGATAAGACTGCAAGGGAATGTGCACAGGGCAAGAGTTACCGTGTGACTAAAAAGTAACTTCTTGTTTTGGCTCGAAAGGGTAGTGAGTCACAAGGCAATCAACATCAAGTTCTAGCTTGCCGGTGAAGTACCAAATGAATGGCAAGTACCAAGACAAAATTTTTGCATCAAAATGCGTAAGTATCAAATTCAATGAGTTTCAATGAAGTGAAGTACAAAGAAAAGTGAGGGGCCACCTCAGAGAAGAGTCACCTAGAAGTCAGGATCAGGGGTATTTATTCCTCCCAGGGCTGGAATTGGTGATGTCTCCTCCCCTGGGCAAGATCTTCTGTTTCCTGCGTTTTCTCCCTTATTTGGTCACTCCAGAACCGTCATGGCATCAGAAGCATGATGGGAGTCATAGTAACCTGAAATGCAAAGAAGTTTATAATGACATTATAATTAGCTAAAGTTCAGGTCCTTTTATAGGGATCAGCCTAGCTGGAAGAAATTTTCTCTTGTTTTTCTCCAGCTGCAGGTACTGGATACATTCACTTTGTTACTTGTGTAAACAGTGAAACACCTTGGACATTGCAGGGGGTTGTCAATTTCCTAGGCCACATGCACTGCCTCAATCAGGGAAAGCAAATTCAAACAACAATGTGATAACCTAACTCCTTACCAAAATGACGAAAACTAAAAATACTGACCCCAGCAAATCTTGGTAAGGATCTACAGCAACTGGAATTCTTATGCTCATATTATTGATGGAAATATAGTGAAAGCACTTTGTAAAATACTCTGGCAATGTCTTGTGAAAATAAACATATACCTACCCTATGACCTAATACTCGCACTCATAAGCTTAACTATGAAAAATGAAAACTTATCTTCACAGAAATACTTAGACTACAATGTTCACTGTAGATTTATTTATAATAGCCCTGCACTAAAAAAAATCAGGTGTCTGTTAATAATAGAATATTTATACAATGGACTATTACTAAGCATTAACAAGGAAAGAACTACTGAAACATGCGTGAACACAGATAAATCTCAAAAAATCTCAAATCTCAAAAGCCTGCTGAGAAAAATAAATCTTGCATGAAAGAGTGCATACTGTATGAATCATAATCACACAGTATGATTATATTCATATGAGTTTCTAAAATAAGCAAAACTAATCTATAGTGGAGTAAATTCAGAATAGTGATTGTCTCTGGAAGGGGTATGAGATTGATTTAGGTCCTGAGTGAGAAGGAGACTAAATTTTCACTGTATATGCTCTTGTACCTTTTGAATTTTTTACAGTATATCTGTTATTACCTACTCATAAATAATAAAATTTAAAACCAACAACCACAAGTGAGGATATTTTAATTATCTCCTGCATAATTCTATCTGTGTCAATTTGAGACAGCATATGAACTTGGACAGGGGGCCAAAGGAATGCCAGATGGCCAAGAGCAACAATGGCTAAACCAACCACAAGCAAAACAGAAACATACCCTTAGAGATAGAGAACAAACTGATGATTGCAAGGGAGGTGGGTGGAAGAGCTGGGTGAAAAAGGTGAAGGGATTAATAAATACAAGTTGGTAATTACAAAATAGTTACAGGGATGTAAAGTATAGCGTAAAGAATATAGTCAATAAAGTTGCAACAACTATGAATAGTGCCAGATGGGTACTAGAGTATTGTGGGTATCACTGCATAAATTATATAAATGTCTAACCACACTGCTGTACAACTGAAATTATTATAAAATAATATTGATGTCAACTGTAACTAAAAATAAAAATAAATAATTTTTAAAAAGGAAAAAAATGAATGCCACCATCCCATCACCTTTTACACAAAAATGCAGAAGTAGCTGATTATTATCTCCCGTCTAACCATTTACTTCCAGGGGTTTCAGATGTCAAAAGCTCTGCTCCACATGCACAGTTGATCAAGGTTTGACTGCTTTACGACCTTCCTGGGGTGACGATAATGAGCAGACTGCCACCTTGCTCCACAGCATAAGCACAAACATAATTTCCAGTCAATGTAGGAGGAAAAGAAAGCTTGCCACATAAAAAAAAAGTTTTCAAAAAGCCCACCTTAACAGGAAAGCCTGCTTTGTCCTCAGTTTATGAAAGCAGTCAAATAATGCCAGTCCCAATGTCAGTTCAGAGGCCCTTCCCTTTCTCTATGTCGCCTCCTTGTGCTTGAGCATAAGCTTAAATCAAATTTGTCTAGAATTTTCCTGGGGTTTTCTCTCAATATCTATCTTGGGGAACCCCAGAACCCCAAAGCCAATAAAAAATTGAAGTAAGCAACTTTTGGGATAATACAAAGAGGAATTGTAAAGTTTAAGAGAAAAGGAATAAGTGGCAGAGAAAATAGTAGTTCAATAAATGGATGTTAAGGGCTTAATTTTCTTCAGGTCCCTTTATCTTTTAACAACCTATGAGCATTGAAGTCATTTAGAAAATAATACACATTTAAGACAAGAATATCAATAACAACAATAATAATAACAACAAAGACACAGGCATGACTTACTCTAACCTTCTGGCTTCAAGTATTTGCAAGCACGGGTAGGGCTAGCAAGTGGATTCTGCAATTTTCAGTGTTTTGCCATTACTAAAATCAAAACAAAGTAAAACAAAATTAAAAAAAATAGTAGCTAACACAGTTGGTGCTTACAGTTTGTCACACACTGTTTTAAGTCCTTTGAGTACATTTATTTATTTAACCCTCACAGCAAATCCTACATACTATATATACATATTATTGTCTGTATTTTTCTAAAGAGCAAATCTGAATTTTCATTAGATTCATACCTCATATTTGCATTAAATGAAGGGTTATAGAGTATAAGGTAGATAAGGCAGATAACAAAACCATCTGGCCATGTTTCTACTAGCTAAGCAGAGTTTTCCGAGACATCATCACCTCTCATACCTGGAATGGTTCCAGAAACACAGGGTTCTGCAGAGGTCACAAGATGATGATGATGGTCCCTGGGGTGGCCCAACTTGAGCAAGTGTCAACATTCAAAGACAATGTTTTCTGATGGTGTAATTTCCTGCTCTGAATGCTCTACATTCCTGAGCATTTGCAGGGAGGGGTAATATAAAATTTTATCCAGGACCATTTACTGAGTGCCATGTGGTAGTGGACTTGTGAAAATAGAGAGAGCAACTGGGTACTCTGCTTACAGTGGATTAGTGCACATTAGTGACAATTGTCCCACAGGGAAAGCTTTAAGTATGGTATGTTGAGAAAAATCTCACTTTGTAGTATCTTTTTTTCATATCCCTCTATCCTAACTGCCTGAAATTTCACAAGTAACCATTGCTGTCTGTTGTCTGCTAATTCCACTTTTTGAATGAAAATAAAATAAAATAGTGAATTATTTTAAAAGAGCAAAAGCTGTAGAAGTCAATGGCAGATACTTGTTCTAAATTTTTATTATGCATTTTAATAATTCTGTGCCACCAGGCAAGTTCACTTAAGCTGAGTTTGTTTCCTCATCTGTACAATGGGGTTACTAATTTTTACTTCATAGGGTTGTTGTAAGAATTAAATACAGACACACATATACTCCACTTGATATAGAATTCAGTTAATTGCTAAAGCAGGGCTCCTCAACCAGTCCTTGGCCTGTTAACCTGTGCCACACAACACAAGAGCTACAGGTGAGCCATTGAACTTCATCCATATTTACAGCAGTTCCCCTTACCTCAAATTACCACCTGAGTTCTCTTGGTCTCCTATCTGGCATTAAGATTCTCACAGGAGCATGAATCCTATTATGAACTGTGTATGTGAGGAATCTAGGTTGCACGCTTCTCATGAGAATCTAATGTCTGATGATCTGAGGTGGAGCTGAGGTGATGATGCTAGCACTGGGAAGTGGCTGCAAATACAGATTAATATTAGCAGAGAGGTCTGACTGCACAGAGAGTATAATAAATCAATTGTTTGCAGATTCCTATCAAAACCTTATCAGTGAGTGGCAAGTGACAAACTGCATATGGTGGCAGGCTTTACAGAGGCAAGTGAGTTATATAATTATTTCATTATATATTACAATGTAATAATAATAATAATAATAATAATAATAATAATAAAATGCAAAATAAATGTAATGCCCTTGAATCATCCTGAAACCACCACCCCCATTCCTGGTCTGTGGAAAAATTGTCTTTCATGAAACTGGTTCCTAGTGCCAAAAAGGTTGGGGACCACTGTGCTAAAGCATCCAGTTAAATGTTTTACTAACATCAGTTTCCTCCTACACTTTCCTACCCAATTAATCCCATCTTCTTGGCAGGCATTGCAGGAGTACTTTGCTAAAACCAACTTTAACATCTTGCCTGAAAGCCAGCCCTTTGTGCAATGACCATCCACACCCTTTTGTTCACTCCAGTTCCCTGACCCTTGGCCCAGTCTAATCACTACAGTTCATAGCATAGTGAGCCAATCTCACAGGGAAAGAGACATTTCCGACCTTTGAAAAAAAGTGGGCAGAGAACCAGCAGACTTACGGTGCCTTCCATTTCCCATCTATAAATTTCTCAAAATTCTTTCCAGTAAGCAACCTTTCAGGGTGCATAATGTGATTAATGATATTAAGTTCCTTAGTATTTCAGATGAAATAGTGTCTGAAGAATGAACAGTCATTTTCTTATGAATGGGAGGCAGTGCGATCTGCCTTCTTTTTATTTATAATCATGCTAGAATCTCAGAGGGATTGCAGGAATCAATTGATTATTCAAGTGGTAAAAGTTTTTTCTGAATCCAGCAATAAGTTAACAGTGCTGTGGGTAAAATTCATTGTCACCTCTACATCCTGGAGACCTCAATTCAGCAAGCCTACAGAGAACAACATCACATACTGGCTGTTTCTGGGAGTGCTTTAAAATATGATTCTCAGTTTTAGATTTGTCTGAATCTTACAAGTGCAAGTATGAATGAATACAATTTTCTCTCTGCAAACCTGTTTTAATATCACTTGCCCTATTGAGGTGGTCATTTTCTAGAGATATGATTTTTAAACTATCCAGTCTAACAACTGTGTCTCCCCACCACACCCCCAACAAACGCCTCAGGCTCCCACTATCATTATCAGAGTCACATGCGCCTTTCTGGTATCCCACAATTCTTCTTCTACTCCATGTCAGACAAATTACAAAAGACAGAGTTAGAGTTCCAGCCACCCTGTTTATCGGCACTCACAATCCTTCCTCTGCCTATTCAAGCTGCTACAGAGGTCTGGACCAGCTTCCTGTAATCTCAGCGGGAAAAATTTCTCCCTTCTGAGCCTAATTGTTTTAGGTAACTGATTTCCTCCTCTCTTCTCATAGAAGTTCGTATAGCTTCCTTTGCTTAGCCTGCTAACCCTCTAACAGTAAGGAGTCTCTCTAAGCCCTAGGATTTTAGCCTAGTTCTCCATTTCCTGCTGTCAAAGTGCAGGATTTCCTGAGCCAGGGATGTATACAGAGTTGAGGTACTGCTGGGCTCTACCCTGACCACACCTCACAAGGATCATCCTACTCTCCATGCAATACATCATGTTTACATTCCAGGCCACTGAGGTGGATTCCTACTTTGGTGTATCATTTTCTTCATCTCCCAAAGCTAGGCAAAGCAGAAAATCTTTCAAGTACTGTAGCCCCTATTCTCTCCCTGCTTTGATTTGAGGGTGGTCTTTCTGTCTCAATCCCTAAACTGAAGGATTAAGTTAAAATTAAGGATAAATGAATAGCTAGAAAAGCAAAATGTTACAAAAGATAAAAATCTTCCAGTTGAAATCTAAGTATACTATATATTTAAAACATTGAACAACTTAAAAACAAAAGAATTGGTAGATAAAACTGAATTTAAGTTATCTGATCCATTTTATTTTTGATGTGAGTATAAGTAGACACCTTTAACAATTTAAAACATGCATAGTATATATGAGAAAACTTCTGTATAGTAACTAGAAAATTACTACAGAGGTAAGCCCATTTTAAATCTGGGAAGTTAACATTTGCCAATGGTAACACAAAACGAAATACTGAATTTCTCACATGGTTCTATAACAAGAGATCCAGTCCCTTTACTTCCTACCATTTTACCTCCAGTATCCCCATCTCCCTACCACTTATCCAGAATTGCCAAGTATTTACTAGACTCTGAAGGCAGTTCTCAGCTTTCCAGCCTTGCTACTGGAGCAACTCAAATAAACCCTTTGAGGTCATCTTCAGTGTTGCTGCAAAGCAATCATGCTGCCACCATAGGGTCCAAATAAATCTTCTGGTGGCCGTGCCATGGTCTTGAGGCTGAAGCATATTGCAATTGGTCATGACTGAAGTTGTGGGCCTGAAGCTGTGCCTTCACTCCAGTTCCTGTCCAGTCTATGGCAGTTCATCAAACTTGACTCCTTCTTCCCAGTACAGTGTTCACCTTGGGTTGCTCATGAGCTCAGCATGTTGGCGTTCTCAGAATCATATTCTCAGGTACTTTCTCAAGCCTTCAGACTGTCCATTGCAGGTATACTCTAGCACTCACACTCTGGTGGCTCCCAAACCACCATCACTCTTTCAATAGCCAGTTCAATGTAAGAGTCAGCCCAGAGGTTCCTCTTTCTACTTTCTTGGAGCATTTATTTGAAGAAAATCACTATTCCCTCCTGTCCCTGGGCCTTGATTAAGGACATCATCTTCATCCAGACAAATTTTCTTAATTATTTTTTCAGTTGCAGTTGAAATTCAATAATATTTTATATTAGTTTCAGGTATACAGCACAGTGGCTAGACATTTATATAATTTATGAAGTGATCCCCCCATTAGTCTAGTGCTAGACTAATCCCCCACATGGCACCATGCATAATTACTACAATATTATCACCTAAAGAAGATCTGTCTGGAAAATATCCAACCATGTCATATGAAAAATAGCTGCATTTATTGAAGAAGATACAAGTTACAAAAAAAAATTGTACATAGGATGATGATGCCTCAGTCCCCTTCAAAGTAGGCACCTTGAGACCTCACACAGTTCTCCCAGTATCTCTTCCACTGTTCAAAACACTGCAAAATATTTTGTTGGAATTTCCATCAGCTTTCTCATCATATTTTTCTGAATCTTGACCATCTTTGAAGCATTTGTGCTACACTTTTATTTGTGCAGCAATCATTGCATCATCCCCTAAAGCCTTATGAATCATCTGAATAGTTTCTCCTGAGAATTGGTCAAGCTTAACGCAAAATTTGATGCACATTAGTTGCTCTATATTCTCAGTCATTTTAAAGGTGATGGGTACCCAATATACATTTTCACACAATGGCATCCAGCGCCCCCACTTACTAGTAGAGTGAAGTTGTCATTGTTAATGCATGTGCATTCCAGTCTACACTTTTTGGCTGCCAGGTTACATCAATGTCTCACAAACTGTTCTCCTTATATTGACAATGGCTGGATATTCTCTGGACAGACTTCATATTCCCAATGTTGTACTTTACATTTTTGTCACGGTTTTGTAACTACCTATTTGTACTTCCTAATCCCTTCACCTTTTTCATCCATCTGCCCAAACCCCCTCTAATTCAGCAACCATTAGTTTGTTCTCTGTATTTATAAGTCTGTTTTTGTTTTATTTGTTTGTTTATTTTGAGTTTTAGATTCCACATGTAAGTGAGATCATATAGTATTTGTCTTTCTCTTCTTGATGTATTTCACTTAGCATAACACCTCCTAGGTCCATATATTTCATTGTATTTATGTACCACTTATTCCTTATCCAATCATCTGTTGATGGGCACTTAGGTTGCTTCCATATCTTGGCTTTTGTAAATAGTGTTGAGGTGAACATAGGGGTGCATTTTTTTAAATTAGTGTTTTGGATTTTCTTGGAGTGGAATTGCTGAGTTATATAGTAGTTATATTTGTAATTTTTTGAAGAACATTCATACTAGTTTTTCATATTGCCTGCAGCAATTTGCAATCCCATAATCCCAAAAGTGCATAAAGCTTCCCTTTTCTCCACATCCTCATCAACACTTGTTGTTTGTTGATTGATTGTTGTTTGTTGATAGCCATTCTGACAGGTGTGAGGTGACATCTTATTGTGGTTTTAATTTGCATTTCTTTGATAATTAGTGAGGTTGAGTATCTTTTTATATGTCTGTGGGCCATCTGTATGTCCTCTTTGGAGAAATGTCTTTTGTGTGTGTGTGTTGTCAGGTTGTATGAGTTCTTTATAAATTTTGATGCCAGGTTTTCTTAATTTTGAATCTTTAAGAGAAAAGGAGTTGATTATATTGTAGCTGTAGGGACAACTGCTATACGAATGATTCACTCGCTCACAGTAAACTTAAAACACTTATTATTTAGATTTTTCACTAATTCCAACTCAGTGAAGAACCTATTGTATGCTAGACTGTGCACTTCCTGGAAGCAGTCTTCTTGACTTCTGTGTCCAATGGTTACAGCTCCTGAGCAAAAATACACATATTCAGTAAATACTGGTTGGTTGCTTCTTGTGTCCAGAGGTGACTTTCTCCTTCCAAGTGGCTATGGTCTCCTCTGACTCTCTTTTGGAGTCTTTCAACTAATCTAAGCCTCTATTTCTTCAGGAATTGAAGACTCATTTATCACAGGTGTTCTAAGTAGCATACTTGCCCTCAAGGCATGCTCCTCTGAAGGTCCTGCATTTGCATCACTCTTTGCAGGTAAGGTCAGGTGGGCAGTTCCCTGACCTAGGCAGATGGATGTTTACAGGTTATCTCCTAAGAGTTCCATGAATATAAGCTCCCAGAAGACCATGAAGGTAATGACAGTTTTCCAGATATAGCCTTTTTATTACCCCTTTTTAATGTTAGATGTCCTACTTGGAGGTTAGATGTCCTGCCAGATTACTCCAGACCTAAGTCAAGCTACCATGCTGCCAACTTGCTTCTCTGACCACTACATGTTATTTGGGCTACCTCCAGCCCAGCTTCCACTTCCTCTAGGTTAGTATGAAAAATTACCTCACTTGACTTGGGGTTACCTTTATTTTCAAAGGTCTTCAACAAGAATAGAATGAAAAATTTCTCTCACTAAACTCAGAAGTTGAACTTGTATATGAAAATTGCAGTGCTATTATGTATGGTTACTCCCAGCTTGAGGGGGACCCAGGTCAACAGATAATCAGTACTCAGATGTTTGGGGATTAAATGGACACAGATGCTAGGTCATTTGTTGGTGTGAGATCAGAGTTCAAATTGGGGACCATATTTCATAATATCAAATATCTGGCAGTTAGGGCTAGTTTACATAGGTCTGTGGGCTAAGAAGACCTTTGGAAAATATTGTACTTTCAATATCACAAGCATATGACTAAAACTGCCAACTGTATCATCATACTAAAACTGAAAAGACACAGTTCCTGACTTCAACAATTTAACACAGAAAAGAGTAAAACAATTTTAAAATCAGTTACTGTGTTCATTTATAACATTAGGGATGAAAAGAGGAAAACTAAAACTTAAAAAATATATAGCAAATATTATTCATGCAGTAAGTGAAAAAGCCACACTCTTATGTTACTGGACAGCATCAGTAAATTTCTAAAAAATACCACCCTCCTAGCTCAATGGCCACCATTCTGTTATCAATAAGAATAGTTTTTCTATTGGAGGAGTAAAAGTTTCCTAACAATGGGCATAGGTTTGAATGATACAGCTTTGTCTCCACCTGCAGGAATGAAGAGACTGAATTCTTTTTTGTTATTAGAAAATATGGAAGGCCTTTAGGATCACCATTAAAAATATTAGGTATAATCAATACTTAAGCTTTGCTATACATTCTTCTGTAACCATAATAATTGGATGAGAACAGGGTCAGTTAAAAGAAAAACATAATATGGACAACTATGCTTATGCTTACAACTTCTTATTAAACTATAATATACATAGAGTAAATTCACAATTATTAATTTACAAGATAAACTGTCACACACTGAAAGTGAACACACTGATAACCATCATGCAGATGAAGAAACAGGACACGAATAGCACCCTAGAAGCTCCCTCATAAACTGCACTTATTTTTAAAGCCAGGATTCAAAACTGTGGTCTTTTATCATCAATCACTACATCCCAAAAGAGAAAGGAACTACAGGCTGCAAACAGACACTTGCCCCCGAAGCATCCTGATCCAGGAGCTGCCCCTGAGAAGGCCATCACCAGCCCTGGAGTGATGGAAAGAAGGCAGCAGCTCCCTGACTTTCTATGGCTCCTGTTTCTCACTGTGGCTCCAAATATGATCAGCTTATGCTTATGTTCAAGGATATGTTTAGCACTCACCTCCGTTAAGCTAAGATTCTATCATAAGACTACATCCAGATTCAAATGAAGAAAAGGTTGAAGTTTGTCCTCACCAAAATCCACTTTTCACGTACTTTTTATAGATTGTAGTATTTAGGGTAGGTATACCCACAGGTTATACAATCATCACCTCCAACTGCACCCATACCACATAAGAAATTATACTCCTTTACATATGACCCAAGCTACAATTTCTAACTAAAGTAAATCTTCATTTGATTTAGGTTATCTTACTCTGGTTATAGTCCAGTGCCTTAAAACTATATAGTTTTTTGGACTTTTGGTTGTTTCAGACAGGTAGTATATCTAGTTTAGCACATCTACGCCCTGTTACTCTATTTTGGCTGGAAGTAGAAATCTGCAGTCACATGCTGAAAGTCCTCTGAAGGTTTCTAGAAATACAAAGTGTTTGATTATTCTTATGCTTTGTTATATAATGAATTTTGATTTTTTTGTTTTTGTTTTTTTACAAAATATGTGTAGGACCACAAAGTCTATAGATATTTCTAGACAGGGGCTTAAAAGCAATGAGCAATCTTGTCTCCCACTGATTCAGCCAGGGAACAACAAATTTACATCTTAATGTTAGAAACCCAAGGGAAAAGAAGTTAAGAAGAAAGGAAGAGTATAAAGGAAATTATGAGACCTAAGAAAATAGAACAGATTCCATTTTCCTTCCAGTTTTTAAAGAATATGTTAAAATAGTTTGTTAAGTCATATCTAATATTTGCTAAAATCACTATAAAAATATATTTGGATGTTTGTCACTCAAAGAGTTAAGCCGAAATCCAGGGGGAGACTCAGGAGACTGGTGACACTGCCAGGTGCTTTTCGTAAAAGGGAGGTAACAATGTGTCTAGTACATACATATTGTGAGCACACTTCAACTATTCAAACTCACACAGAGAAAATGGGTGAATGGAGGCAGGGAAAGGATGGGGCTTACAAAATGAATAAAAGGAGAAAATAGCCCAAAACTCTGCTATGGCTCTTCACGTAATGAATGCCTCCATTGTGTGAAGCTGTGAGTCAAAATAAGAAGGTTATTCAGCTATTACAGACTGCATCTAAAATATGAAATAGTTCTATTCCAGCCATTTAGCTTCTCATACTATAAAAAATGTCCTCCTCATTAGCTACTACTTTTTTTCTATGGCACCATTTCATTTTATACTTTTAGGGGAAAAATTAATTAAAAAAAAAATCTCTAACCTCAGATGAATTTGCATTTTTCCAGTGAACTGGGGTGAATATTTGGACCAACCTTATGTTTCCCAAGAGTCCTCCAACCCTCTAATAAGTGTCCATGTATTATGTAGGGAGCAGCCCTCACCTCTCCTTCCCTTCTCTAAAGCAGCTCCACTCTGCTTCCATCCCCACCCCCCCCATGTCCTTCCCCACCATCTATTTTCCTTGGATGAGAGCCTCACAGTGAATAGAAAACATTTTTAAGGGAGGAGAGGAGGGGTTATGAAAGAGATTTAGAGGCCAAATGGGGCCCTTGGAGGAAAATGAATTCGGAATCGCTGATACAACTCAATGGCATTCAGTGTTACAGAAAGTAATGAATGTTTTACTTAGCAGCAGTTCATCCAGTGTCCAAGACTAATTGGAGACCATTTTCCAAGAAGAAAAGAAGGGTATGTGGTTCACAGCCACACATCTGTGCATGGTGCTGAGAACCATCCATCTTTTCTTGTGTAGACTTTTGTTCAGGGAAAAAACTCTCACCTTTGTTTCTCTGTCTGGTTTCTTAACGTGGCATTCTTTCATAAAAATAAACACTAGAGGAAATTAGACACTTTGTAATCCACTTTAATAAGGCAAATTTTGCCTGAAAATTATGTACTGCAACTTGATCATAATATTCTACATCCAAATATCCTCAGACCTCGCTAATTGAGTTTATATAAAATAACCAAATATTGATTCTGAAGTTGAATCTTCTATCAAGTTAGCTGAACATGTAATACCTTGAGAAACTATGTCATCTCCTTTTGTATTTTTTAAGATTAATATGAATATTTTACCATCCCTAAATAATAATTTTAATTTGTTGTATTAAAATTTATAAATTACTTTTCTCCAGGTAATACCTTTCAATAGAAGGTGCATTTCTTTCAGGTAAAGGTCAGCCACCAGGGTGAGATTTATGCTTCCTAGTGGTCTTATCTTCCAATGGAACCAGTCATTATTTTGCTTTATATATTCAAAAGCAAAGTTATGAACTTTTAACTTTAACTTGGTTATATTTCAGGACTTGGGATATTTGGGCACCTTATCAAATTTCTTCTTTCATCTTTTTGGTTTTCCTTTTTTTGCTGTTATAAAGTCTATAACTATGAGGAGTAGTAAATTATTTTGATTTCTAGTTTGAACTCAATGCATTTATAAGTAAAAAATTCAGAATTCTCTCCTATTTAACTTCCTGACACACATTCTTAAAATATCACTGTGAATTTTTACTGCAGCAAATAGCAATTAATCTAAGATCCTACATGGGTTAAAATTTGTGGCCATCAGGAAATTTCTTTCAATTCAGGAAATACTGTAACTTGCTCATTATAGGTACCTAATAAATATTTATTAGTTTAATTTAATCTAAGATGATATCTCTAATGACTATTTGATATCCAGATTCTTGAACATTCCTGCAATACTTGTTCCTGATAGCTCAGTTCTCAGAGGTAGAACTGAGATGAATGATTTTGAAGTGATTTCTGGCCCTGGAGCCCTTTTCTATGATGTTAGAAACACAGGTTTCTGAGGCGACTTCAGGTCAGAGTCCTGAGGAGGCCCTTACTCAATGAAGGCACCCTAAGAATTTGAACGAATGTATTTAAGAATTCTTAGATGACTCCTGGTGGCTCAGCTGAGATTTATACCTCTGATTTCAACAGGAACCCTAGACTCCTTTTGGTCTTCCTCATTTCCATGACATTGAGAAGTCACATAGTTTGATTGGCAACTTTCCAGACCGCTTCCTCTGAGAAAAAGAATAAGGAGGGTTTATAGCAAAGAGGAAAGCATGCTGTCTGTCCTAGATCCCCGAACTAGGCAAGAACAAGATCTAGGTTCTTCAAAGCCGAACAGGAGGGTTTGGAGATAACTCTGAAGTGATCGATTTAAGGGAAGCCCATGACTGATGCCAGCATCTATTGTTCTTGCCTCCAGATTAACTTCCTCACAGGCCAAGGGATCTGGAATTGACTCATAATCAGCGTAACAATTGCTAATTCTTACTGAGCACTAAACACAACCTGCATTGTTTTAAGGTCTTTACACTAATTCATTTTATTCTTACAACAGGTCTATAAGGCAGATGCTAATATTTCTATTTTGTTGAAGAAAATGGAGCATAGATATTTTAAATAAATTGCCTAAGGCTACATAGTACATGTAAATGTACTATGGTGTAAAACTGTGTGCATAATTCATTGCAATTCTTTTGTTCAAAAAGTGAGGTATAAATCTCATCCTCCCTTGATTTAAATCAGACTTTGAGACTCAATTGTGATGAATAGAATGTGATGGAAGTGATGGCATATGCTTTCTCAGCTAGGATAAACTAGAATAAAAGATATTTCCTCTTCTTCCTGGTTCTCCCTTATATTGCTCAGTCTGGGGGAAGTCATCGTGTTTTGAGGACTCACAGGCAGCTTGTAGAGAGGCCTACACGGGAGGAACAACAAGAAACACTAATGTGCTTCCATGAAAGAGGATCCTCCCTCCCCAGTCAAGCCTGAAAATAAAAGTCACCTCATGATAGACCCCGAGCCAGAACTGCCCAGCTAAGCCACTTTTAAATCTCTGACTTACAGAAGCTATGAGATAATAAATGTTTATTGTTTTCAACTGCTAAGTTTGGATTAATTTATGTATCAATAGATAAATAATATACACAGCTTCTAAGAGTTAGAGCCAAGATACCAACCCAGAGTCCTGAAGGCAGTGCCTATAGTTTTCCACTATACAATTCTTCACTGCTAATACAAAGGATGTTGTTTGATTAACTCAGATACTGAAAAAAAAAAAAAAAGGTGTTCAACAATTGGAAGAACTATTTCATTCAAGCTGCAGAAAATTCTGATGTGTTTTTAGACACTTAGAAAACCAGTGGTGGTGATGCACACTCCGTTTCTTGAATGTTCTCAGTGAATGCGGGCTGAAGCCTTTCATCCTATCCCAGTTTTTCTAGGATACCCTACCTTTCTATTAGGGCATTACTTCACACAAGCCTATTACAATATAATTAGATTACAGCTTCCTTTAGAGCCATTTGTGTCCTGAAAATACACCATAGTCACCTTAATCAAATTGAATACATATTGAAACCTACTGACCTCAATTAGAAGCCCACTTTTATAATCTATTACTTTTAGGCTGGGAGGGGAAAATATATATGTGTGTGTGTGTGTGTGTGTGTGTGTGTGTGTGTGTGTATAAACATCTCTTAGGATCAATTCTGCAAGTGGTTATTTCCCACCTTGTGTTGATTAGGATTACTTAACTCTCAGAAGGTTGACTGTGTACTGCCAACTTATTGGTAGAATAAATGTTAATGTCAATAGCTCTGGACTTTGCACAGAGTGGATGCTCAGTGGTGCTTCTTGTCTCTCTCTCTCATCACTTCTCACACATGCTATTAAGAGAAAGTCTTCCTCAGAAATTGTTAGACAGTTATCAGTAAATAATCATCATTTGACATAACCCCACTGGATACACAAATATGTGCTTCCCACAACCTGTTTTTCAGTATCAAGGATCCTAGATCATCCATTCAGAGATTCAGAAAGTACTTGGTAAGTAACTTCTTAATTAGAGTTAAGGGAGACAGATGGCCTTACAGATATTCCAACCAAGAAGAGCTAACCTGACTCTGGAACCCTGACACTGGTTGTCTCCCATCTGTACAGATGCCACGGTCACAATCTCTCTCCCTCCACTCCTGCACATTTTCTTCATAGAAACCATATCAATCTTCTGTAAAAGACCCAGAACAAAGTCTGAGTTTCTCACCAGGTAATACAGAACTTTTCACCATCTGACCCTGATCTACATAATTTTCCAACAATCCTCATGTTTCTCAATTTAATAACATTAAACTCTATGTAATTTTTTAAGCACCCATCCTCTCCACCTCCCGGCTACAACCTGCCCCTTATAACTCTTTAAGGATTCAGCCTAGAGTTCATCTCATCTGGTGTATCATACTCCCACTCTACCCTTGCACCTTCCTCTGCCCTTGTACCTTCCTCTTCACTGCTGGATTGGACCCTCATCCTTCATGCTCCAAAAATACTCTGAAGATAGCCCCATGCACTGAGTGTGCTATGTTGACATTATCAGTTTGAATGCTTGTCTTTTCCAGTACACTATAAATTCTTTGATAACAATTGCAAGATCATATTTAACTTTGCACTTCTGGTGTCTGGTAAATAGCAGGTGCTTAATAAATGAGATAATGTATACAAAGTTTGTAGCACACACCTGACATAGTAAGTGATGCACTCACATTGTTATTGTTAATTTGTTAAATGAAACCAATGGTTACTACTCACCTACCCACAAGCAAATATATGTATATATATATATATATGTGTGTGTGTGTGTGTGTGTGTGTGTGTGTGTTTGCTTTCTCCCTGGCAAAAACTAAAGAGAAGAAGGCTGAAAAGAAAGTAAGAAACAAAACATACAAAGAAAACAATAAAGAATGTAAAGACACTAAAGGTAAGTAATTAAATAAACTGAATCAAATGGAATTAATTAGAAAATTAAAGCAAGGGGAATTTAACAAACTTCCCTAGCAGAGTAGATAGTCTTCACTATAAAAGTGGCTTTGAGGGAAGTGGTAAATTCCCTATAACTTGAGTCACTAAAAACTAGAGCAAACAAACCACTTAACAATGTACAACAGTATACATCAGGGTTGGTAGCTGAGTTAGCATCTTTAATTTCTCTGATTCAGAAAACATTCATAATAAGACTGTAAAACATTTGTTATAGTTTTTCCCATTTGTTCATATTTATTTTTCTGAGGGAAAAGTACACTATATTAATATGTACTTAGTTAACCTTACCTAGCAAGTTGACTGTGTAAGCCCAGAGTGGCTAATATTTAACAATAACATTGGAATAAACAGAGACAGGAATTTTACTGGAAACTTTTTTGACGCAACCTGATTATTTTGATTAGGTCTATACTGGGGGGGAAAAATTCTTGGGACAGATTACTTCTGGGTATTTGTTGCTTTATTGTTTGAATAAAATCGGCAGAACACATTTTCTTAAAAATAACAGCCATGCATGATACACAAGTTGTGCTTGTTTCTCTTGCTCCCCCACCCCCTCCCCCTTCTCCTGTTTCTTCCTCTGCCCCTTTTGTTTTCATTTAATAGTTCCTAGAAACAAAGTCAGTCACTAGAATAAAAGCACTGATATTACTATTCTCTTGTAATTGTTTTCTTTAGCTTTTTAAATATAGTCATATTTTCCCAACTCTTTGTTAATCAGAATTTTGCCTAAAAAACATTTTTAGAGGAATCTCTGAAAGATTATTTCAGAATATTTTCGGGTTTCAGTTTAAGTAGCATTTGGATGCTTTATCTTGTTTTAATGCATTAAAATGTAATACTACATTAAAAAATAAGTCAGTTACTAGGGTTTTTAAGATACTTGAGCACCATCTTAGGATGGTAGGGGTAAATGCAAACAAGGACACTGCAGTGCAACCCTCTCATTTTTGTGATGAGAAAACTTAGTCTCAGTTGTGCATCAGGGTCACAAAAGTACTGAATCAAAGCCAGGATTGAATGCAGATGTCCTTATTCTTCATCTAGAACATTTTCCATTATTACCAGAATTAAGAAATAGAGACAATTTGTGCCTTTTTCTTCTTTTTTTCCAGTCTAAATTTCAGCAATATAACTGTAATGAAAATAAGAACTGCTAACATCTATTGAATGTTTATTTTGTGCCCTGCATTATTCTACATATTTTATGTGTAGAATAATGTGTCTTAGGTTATGAGTCACAAAATCATAATCCCCACCTTATAAAAAATTGAGGCACAAACAGGTTATGTTACTTTCCCAGGGTAACCTATTTTAGATAACAGATGATAGAAACAGGATGGAAAGGCCTGGGAGCCACCCATTATACTCAATGGCCTCTCAGCAAAGTGAACTTCCTTTAGGGCTGGGAGAGCAATGGAATTGCCTATTCTTCTATTGAAATGTGGCTATATCATTGATATTTCAATAGCATTATTGTGGCTTTGCATTTTGATAGCCCCTATTTTACATAATCGTTAATAATTATTTACAATCTCACTCCCTCAGATTTTTTTTAACATAATCGCATTGGTTTTGTAATAATGTAAAAACATAAACTTTGCAAATCTCACATCTGTGTAAACTACTAGATGCAAAAATATTAAAACGTTTGCCCCAAACCATTAATAAAAGTAAAATAATTATATACAAGAAGATATACAAACGAACCAGAAGTGAAAAGAAATTTCTTAATATTTAAAACCACAGATCAAATAGAAGAGTTTTTGAGTATGAGGTAAGTTGCGCCAAACACTATACTTCTGAGTTCTTTCGAAAACACACATAATGAATATCTTCTATTCTGTTCTAAATACCAGAAACAACTGCCCTAATAATTTAAAAAAATTGCTTTTTATTATTAAAAATAATCCTTCAAAATACACATTACATTTATAAAGTTTTAAAATTATATGAAGTTTGGGGAAGAACAGACAATACAGAAGACTTTAAAAGACACAACTAAGATTTTCTTTGGCAGATGACCTCAAGGGTTATTTGTGAATATTCTGTAAAGACAGTGCTGTGATTTGCCCTGTTAATATAGTCAGGGAAGCATTTGGTTGGGCACTTTTCTGCAATTAGGCAATGCTGCTTTGTGAATTAGGGGACTCGTTGGAGCTTGTACATTCAGAAGACACATGGATTTCCACCCAGCCTTTTTACACTAATCTGCCCAAACTTTTTATGACCTTTATGTTCCTTTGTGTGATTAACTTTTAGGTTCATTTTAATCAGTAGTTAGATGTTAAAGAGCAAAAAGAAATGGCAGTAGATTTATGATTTCTATTTATATCTGGAGTAATTAATACAGCATGATGGTTTTACACAGGCTAACACAGCAGTTCTTATTCTAAAAAATGCATTTACTTTTAAATAATATGTAGTTGATTATTATTAGATAGCTGGAACTTAAGTGTAAGAAAAGAATTAACCTATTTCCATAAATCTATTAGCCCTAAAAAAAATCTTATTGAAGCCTGGCTGGTGCAGAAGTCCTACATTCTTGTTACTATTATACTTTGCTCCAGATTACTGATAAGTGATAGTGGCCCAGTTCTTTTACTAACTGGGCACTGTCAATCTAAAATCAGATAATCTTCAGTTCAGAGTTTCTGTTTTGTTTTCCTCCTGCTCTAATCAAACAGAAATGGAAACAGGTAATCAGGTTCTAGTTATTGAAAATTATGGTGTCCTGACCTCTTTTGTTTTTAGTGGAAAATGAATAAACAACATAAGATGTCTCTTTATTAGAAGTCTCACAATCTCCAGTGCTCACTGTTGGGAAAATCCAAATCACGTGAAGATTTCTCCCTCCACACAGTCATGGAAGTCCACTTGGACAGTGCTCATTGCTGCTTTAATCTAGCCCTAGACTTCTTCCCAAGAAACAAGTGCAGTTGACCTTTGAACAATAGCGGCTTGAATTGCATGGGTCTACTTTTTTTCAATTAATACAAACAGTATTTTAAATGTATTTTCTCTTCCTAATGATTTTTAAAATAATATTAGCTTACTTTATTGTAAGAATAAACTACATGATGCATACAAAGTACAAAAAATGTATTAACTGATTGTTATTGGTAAAGCTTCTGATCAAGAGCAGGCTATTTGTAGTTGAGTTTAGGGGTAGTCAAAAATTACACACAAATTTTTTAGTGCACAGGGGTTCAGTGTCCCTAACCCCTGCATTGCTCAAGGGTCAACTGGATATGTAAATATCCCAAATGAGCTGTACCCTGGAAAAACCAATCTCTTTCCTCTGGTTGATTCGGAGACAGATTTGCTATGTCTCCATTCCTAGCATTAAAATGAAGGGAGAGTGAAAAGGTAAGAAGAGCACAGAGTGGACAAAACTGGCTTTGATCCTTGCTCTGCCACTGGAAAAGGTCCCTCAAGCTCTCAGACCCTCCAGATTCTCATCTGAAAAACAGCTATGCCAATGTCTGCATTGTGGGGCTGATGTGAGGGTAAGACAAAATGTACAAGGTGTCTGGCCCCAAATGGGTGATCCAAAATGGCAGGTGTATAGAGGAAAGACAGTCCTTAAGACAGTGACAGGGGTGCAAGTGGTCACCAAATATTCAATGCTCTGTGATTAGAACCTCTAGCTAGAGTATTTGGATGCTTTGAAACCCCTTTCAGTTCCTCAACAGAGCCAAAAGAGTCTAAGATAATTGGAAAAGTTACATTTGTCTATTTTCTAGAGATCAGAAGTTGATTTAGGTACTTCTTTACTTGATCCTTCTGTAAGAAGTCAAGAACTGCACTCTCTCAACAGGAAAAGGAGTCTGAGAAGGGTTTCTAAGCCAGGAAATAGACAGTATTACATATGATATGACACCTTAGTTCCAGGAAGTAACTTTAGGAAAGTCTATTTCAGGTGTTTATTAAGAACACCTATGACTTTTAATGACTAAATCAGTGTAAATAATATTCAGGAACTGGTGTTCCTGCAAAGAACACAAAGTAAGGCCCAGCTCCTGCCCTCAAACAATAGAAAATTGAGGAAATAAGGACTAACAGCTCCTCAAGGATAGAATCAAGTATATAAGGCAAGAAAAGGCCAGGCCGGTGAGATTGAATTTACTCCCTCAAAGGAGCTAAATCAAGAGTGACATCATGACTACCCTCCTGCAGAGACCGCAACTCAGACTAATGCCCTTCTTCAACTCCATACTCCATGATGCAGTCACAATCTTACTATGATGACCAAGTGAAAAGACCAGACAGCAGGACAGGATCTCTCTGGGAATACATGGGAAAAGACTGAGGCTCATCCCCACACTATATCATCTGGGTGCTTCTAGAACAAACATACCTGGCTGATCTTGTCTGACATCAACACAGTATACAAAGAAGTACTTGGAAATCTTGTAGTATGACTTGAGTGGGATAAGTACCTTATAGTACCTGTGAGAAATAAGCTGAAAATACTGTTTGATCTAGTTCCTGCTGAATGATATTCAGATGGGCCATGAGTTGTTGGGAATGGAGGTGGTTCTCACACACTAGTCTTCTATGGAATGACCCCCAAGCAGTGGCAGCATTTTCTTCTTGCTTGCTTGTATTGGGTGGCAGTGTGCATCAGAGCCACACCTGTGCCTGCATGAATTAGAACTAATTGACATGAGGAGGAGTGATTAATGAGAAGCAGCTAATGCTTGAGGCTCAGAGAATACAGAATTTTTTTAATAAAAGTGAATACTAAAATGACCATAAATATTATCAAGTGAAGACCTGTAGGCAGTAGAAGCTCTTGTGAAAAAGTCTTCCAGCAATAGAGAGTACAGTAACTACATGCTTCAGTTGTTATAAACTTTTCAGTAATACAACTTGATTATGAGAAATTAAAGCTCATTATCTTAAGCCCTTTTCATTATGAATAAGCCTTTCACAATTAATTCTTGAACTCTTCCTTTTAAAGCAAACATGCCAGTGAACTTTGTTCAGTATTATGACTAATGGCTATAACCATCTCTGGGAACAAAAATAGATTTCTTTCTATTTTTAATATAATCAAGAAGCTCATCTTAACCCTTTTGCTGTGATGTTTGGATATATCCAGATAATAGTTCCATCATCTGACTGTGGTGTTTAAGTTTACCCCACAAGCTCAAAAAACCTTTGTTATTCAGTGTGAAACTGTTTCAAGGACTTTTTTCCATTTCCAAGAGTTTTTAATATGTTTTCCTGTGGCTTGCACTATCAACAGCAAAGATGTTTTGCATGTCATATTGTGTAACATTTTGTAATAAATGCTTTATGTCATCAATGCCGTTACATTCTAATTTATTTATAGTTAAAGCTAATTGATGCCACTTAGTATGTTTTGAATATTTTTTGCTAAAATTCAATAAAATGGTAAATTTATTACCATATAACAAAAATGTAAAATAAAAATAATGTCATTTACATATAAAGCAACTCAAAATGTTATTATTAAATGCATAAAATAGTCAAAATATCAACTTTTTATTTTTGTGGCTTTTGACATATTTAAAAAAGAAAAGAACACCTGAAGTGAATAAACACAGTGAAAGTGTTAAATAACATAGAAAGGAAAAACAAACACACACTATGGCACATAATATGGTAAGATAGGGTGAGGTAGTGGAGGATAAAACTGAATCCAATAACAGAAGACTTAGGCTTGAATCAAGCTTCTGCCACTTACATAAGACAAGCCACTTAATTTTTTTCTAACTTTCTGTTTCCTTCCCTGTAAAAATGCAAATAGAAATAATACTTAACTTTGAAGACCTTAGTAGGGAGGCAAACACTAGACCACACAAGAATATGCCTTGTAAATGTCTATTGACTGTCTCTAAGGATAGCTGCATCAATGTGAAAAAGCCTTGTTTGTACTTGTGCTGTCTTATGGGGCTCTGAGGACTATGGCATTCCACAGACAGCTCAAAGAGAAACCCAACTAACATGTATAAGATGACAGCAGTAGTGGTGGGCATCAATTTAGTAAATTATAACCAGTGATACAAACCAAAAAATGGTTATACTTTCTGATATCTTACTGATTTCTCATTTTCTGTACAGCACAGATTTAAACTGTGGGTGGTACTAAGAAGCAACTGTCCTAAACAATAGCACAAGAAATTTTATTTATCTACACTTGGCAACATTAAAGCACTGGGCTGCTGGTAGATGCTATGCTTTCACAAGGCAAGGAATTTGCCATGATCACTAGATATTAGGTATTGGACTCAGGTATTTCTCCCTACCCTCAGCTCTGGTTTTAATACAAAATAACCATTGCCAATAGTTATTGGACACTACTGTGTGGTCAGCACTGGGCTTAGGACTTTGCATATATAATTTTAATTCTCCAACAAACATGTATCTTATTATAATTAACAACATTTACTTTACAGATGTGAATACTGAGGCTTAGAGAGAGTCACCCATTTTTTCCAGGGTTCCACAGCCAACATCTGGAATTCATATCTAAATAATGCTCTTAACCATTTTGTCACATTGGACAAAAAGTGCTGTGGGATCTGGAAAAATGCGAAAAAATACTGTCTGGCTGGAGGACTGTAAATTGGTTTGGCCATATTAGAAAATGATTTAGTACTCTCTTATACTTTTTAACATTCTCATATTCTACAAACCAGAAATTCCACTCCAAGGCAGAGAGATTCTTATGCATTTGCATTAGTGTGCATACACAGAAATAGAATGAAAGTACTTTTCATAATTCAAAACAAAAAGCAATTGATAAATAAATAAGCATTTAAAAAACCTTAGAGTTGATTTGACAGAAGGATGCCACATAGTGAGATATTATACATTAATAAAAATGAATGAATCACAATTCTACACATTTACAGAGATGGAGGTTTAATATTACACTAAGTGGAGAAGAGTAAGTTACAGAACGCTAGTGTCAGTCCCCAAAGGGTTAAAGCCTAGCCCGCTGGAAAGAGTTACAGCCAGGCCCCCTGTAAAGGGTTAAAGCCAGGCCCCCGCCGCCCAGGCTTGACCTTGGCATAATCAGTCCGTGTCTGGGGCTGAGGAATTTGTGGGGCTGACAGTTACTGCACATGTACTGCCTTATGTAACCATAAAAACCCAAACAACTGCTCCTAGGCAGATGTGGCAAGATGCCACTTTTGTTTGAATACCTATACAAAGTCCCAGGTGCGCAATAAAGTAGCTTGCTTTCTTACTTGCTAGCTTGTTGGCATGTTCATGGTCCCCTTAAGTCAGCTCCACCTGTGTTTTTTCAATTGGGTGTACCACCACTGAAACCTGCCCTGCCTGGAACTCTTAGCAATGACATTGGCGTAGTCAGCAGGATGAGGTGAGTACTATCCCCAGTGCCACTGACGGTCCCCGGGTGAAAGAAATGTGGCCTTCCACCTCCCTATGGTACCCAGTGGCCACACATCTGGCCACCTGGACAAATCCAGAAAACTGGGATGAGATTAGGCCAATACCTGGGGATATCAAGAAGGCCCTGGAATCTATGGAGTCGAAGAGTTGAACGTTTCGCTGGCACACCGGGAAGCGGCCAGCCATGTAGCCTGGATGTTTCTGGCAGTGCTGTGGCATGCCAGGCAGGAGACGCAGGAGCAAACTCAGCAGGTCCGCCAGCTGCAGCGCCGGGAGGAAACGCTGGGGGAGCGCCTGGCGGCTGCTGAACGTATGCTGCAGGGCTCGGAGGGGTCTGGACAGTCCTCCAGGGCAGGTAGCCCGGTACCTATATTGCAGGCTCGCCCCTTAGTGCAACGGAAGGTCGAGCTGGACAACGACTGCGTACTCGCCTGCTGAATTACGGGAACTGACGGAGCAGGTA